>PVIR01031975.1:0-19029 GCA_004026965.1 Petromus typicus
AAAAAGCAAACGGATTGTGTCACATTCTGTATTGCTTTCTACTGTGCTAACCTGTAATAAGACTACATTTATTTTGGAGTGATTCTTGTTATATATAACACACAAAGCTTATGGTTTCTACGGTTAGTCCTCTAATGAGGGTGGAGAGTCTTATAAATTTAATTTGATAGCGCTACCAGGAGGCTCATTAGTCCTGCTCCAAAGAAATGTCATACTGTATTAGTCTGTCAGCTCTGCTGATGCTTGTGAAATGTCATTTTAGAAAGATCTGCTACCTGTATGTGAAATATAATTTTGAGTCTGCTGTGCTTTGTACATCTTGTATATTAAATTTCTTGAACTGTAGCCACAAAATTATTAGTCATCTCTGTTTTTGTTCTACTGAGAAATCAGAAAAATTCAAACTCTGATTATTTCTTAAAAATGCATTAAAACATTTATGAGACCTAAACTCAAAGCAACTTGATCAAATTGAGTTTTATGAAAAAATAATGAGGAAGACTCAGACAATCAGTTTCCAAGGTGTTACGGAACTAAAAACATGTCCAAAATAAGATAATAATTTATTATGTAACTTAAGAGTAGTCAAATATTGATTGTAAAATTTGGAAGGTGCAATTTCAAAAGAGTATCTATTTTGGTCCTTAAAGGTCTTTACACAGACTTATAAATCTATCACACATCTATCATTTTTAAAACTCACTGAACTTTCCCCTCTAATTTCTCTGTTTGTTTTGTATTTTAAGTTTTAAGGTTATGTTTCCTTCCTTGGTGCATTTTAAAAATATGAAGGTTTTATTTTGGATATTACATATAGACAATGATAGAAATACTCTTTCTCAAAATAGTACAGAATAAAATTTATTTGGTGTCTTGACATTTTTTAACAAAGCTGGTTATACATTTGCACATTTTCTACATACTACACTTTCATAGGGAAATCACTTTTGAAATGCCTGATGCTTTAAAATCACAAGATTATAAAAATTAGAGTATTTTGTAGTGGTATGTTGGAAACTTGAGTAATTTGCTATTTTTATTTAATAAAGTTAAGAATAAAAATAGAAATTAAAGAACATCATTTCGACAGATTTTTACACTTAGCAGGTTCTTGATCTGTTGGTCCTGCTTAAAACAGAAAACAGTACTGGTATTGAATTCATTAAAGATTTTTTTGAACAGTTTTCCCCTGTGCCAAACACAGTATGAGCACGTGCAATGTGACAAGTCTTACACTGATGAACTCACCATGTAGGAGAGAAAAGGGAAATGTAATTTTTCAAGTGTAACACAACAACGTGTTCAGATCAACAACATGATCAGTACATAGAAGCGACATAAGTGACCCAAATGAAAGTCTCTCTAATTATCCCTAAGAGGCTGGGCACCTTGTAGAATCCTCTGCTTCTCAGAGGAGTGATTCTTGATTTGATCTTTGAAAGAGAGTAAGAGTTGGATAGGTAGCTTGGAAAAGAGCTTTCAAAAAAGAGAGAAAATGATACTTCGTCAGAGAGTTAAATATCAACACAAGTTTTGTGAATATAGTTTAGTATAAATAGAGCAGAGCCTGTTTGGGTAGACAAGAAAGAGAGAAGTGGAGAGAAGTGTCTAGAGCCCAGATCGGCAGGAGTGTGAGCGACCCGGAAGTCGCGTAGGGCAGGGGCAGCTCTCACCTAACTCCTGAGTGGATAGAAGTCCAGTCACAAGACTATTACAATAACCTGTTTGATAATGGGAAAGGAGCTGAACCTAAGCATTGACCGGGAGGGTGGTTTCCAGCGGCCTCAATAAAAGTATCAGAGGATGCGATGAATGCGGAATTTGGGACACATTTCAGGTTTTGGCTTAAGTGATTTACATTGGTGGTAATGCCATTATTCAGTCAAACAGAAATGAGGAGAAGAATGAATATGTATTAAGTTGTGGGCATATTGGGTTCAAGGATACCCTAGTAGAACTAGGGGGGCATGTGAGTCAGGGGCAGAAGGTCCAAGTTCTGATGAACACATATATTGGACAATGATTCCCTTATTACGTGATATCATTATGACATCATCATGATGTGGACATCATGACAATTGTTGCAGTGGGATTTGTGAAATATGTAAACCAAGAATGAGTGAGCCTAGGGAAAAACTGGAAATTGTAAATTCTGAGGTACAGTGAAAGGAGAAACTGAGAAGAGGTAGAAATTTAGGAACTGTAAAGAAACGATAACTACATCCAGATGTTCCTGAAATAAAGGGTGATATGATCATCAGAATCAAGAATTCCTGTATGAGTGTGTGAAAGGGATCAGTTCAGTTAGCAGTGAGGAGTTTTTTGCTAACAGGACAGAGCTTTAGGGTAACAGTAGTGCATTTAACTCTGATTTGTCATTGAAAGGAAATTACTTCCAAGTATGACACATGCTCTCTTGGTGTCTGGTTTGTAATTTTGCAGTTTGTTGTTGATGAAAATAGATGCTAGTTTTGGTAAATTTGTCATGTTGTTGAGAGTATGATCATAGCAGTCATTCATTCATTCATTCATTTCTGCCTGCACACTTTTGGTGACACTGGGAATCGAACCCAGGGCTTTCCCATTCCCAGCCCTTTTCATTGTCACTGTTTATTTTGAAAGAGGGTCTCAAAGTTGCCCAGACTGGGACTGAACTTTCTGTCCTCCTGCCTCAGCTTCCCAGAAGGCTCAGGTGACAGGCTTGTGCCATCACACCTGTTACAGAATGTTTTATGTTTGATGGGTTAGTTTTGATTTGATGAGAGTAGTATGGTACTAATCTATCTCTCCCATGCAGGAGCTGGTCAAGCACACCACTGATCCTGTTGAGAAGGCAAATCTGAAACTAGCTCTTGATGCAATGAAGGTAAGGCCAACAGATCAGTCCCTGGTTTGCTTTATTTAGTTCTTGCCTACAAACAATAGAATTAGAGTTGTTAATTAATTTATATGGCATGGTAATAAATCATGCATTTATTTTTGGTGGGGAGAATAATATGACTCACTGACATGGATATTCTTGCGTGGGTTTAATTGTAGGACAAAAGCCCCTAACATCAAGAGGTGTAGTAAAGTAACTTTGGTGGAAGGTTATCAACCTTTGTAACTACCACGAGGGATGGGATAACTGGTTTCATTTCACATTCCTTTGAAGGTTACTGATAGAAAACTGATGGTTTGTGTGAACATTAGATCAACTATTGGTTTCAGGAATAGCTGTGTGACCCACTTTCCTCGGATGATCTTGTCTACCTATCTTACCCCTATGGACTCTGTCTATGTGTCATGAGTCACTTTCAGCTTGGATTTATATTTTCAGTGAAGCCTGAAAATCAAGAAATAAGAAAGTAAAAGACATTTTGTAAAATATGTAAAATGTCAATTTCCACATTATGCCAAAACATGACTTTGAAAAAAAAATGCCCATAATTTAAAACAAAAGCAAGTATTTATTTTTACAAAATGACAATATGACCTTACTCAGAGAAAATGTATAATTACCTACTCAGTGTCAGTGTTAGGTTTGCTTTTTAGCTAACTTTAATGTCACTACCAGGAAGCATCACCCAGTTATTTATTATTTCAACAACGATCATATGGAATTTCTTACCTGTGATGAAGTTGTTTTTGGACACATCCTGTGAAAACAGACCGCTGTGTAGGATAAAGTTAGGAACTGTTTTTGCAGAACTGTGTTCCTGCTGTTGCAGATGAATTTAAGAAGGTAAAGAAAAAAGAAAAAGGGCTCAAAAATCAGGGAAATCTGGAGCACATGTAATAAAAATAGCTATTACAGTATGGGAATATTAGATAATGGTTCCTCAAATATAAGAAAAGCCATTTTAAAACAGGTAAAGGCACATGGAGAAACATGGCCAGCACTTTTGCTCACTTTAATTCAGTTTTTTGCTGTTTAGTTCCTTCCCTCTCCTTCATTTTTACTTTATTAATTCTTTAAAATTGAGCCAGCCACCTTGATCGAACGTTCTCAGGAATGAGTTAGACATTAACTGGTTGCAGAAACAGTCTTGCTTAGATTCACTGTGTAAAATTTAGTTACCTTCTGTCGTCCTGCTAATCCTTCATTACTGTCTATAGTCCCACCTGTGTATAGAAATAGCATTCTTTCAAGGTCAAGTAGGACTGTACGTGAATTCACATTCTGCTGTACTAGTTTCCTGTTGCTCTGTGCAGCAGGGTGTTTTGTTTTTGCTTCTTAAGGTGGCAGCTTATTTACTCTGCTCAGGAGTGTGACCAATGACCACTCTGTCGTCTTCTCCACTGGGACATTTTCAAATTGTTTTTGGGAGGCAGCTTTGATTGATTGGATGTTCATCTTACTGTTGTTGAAAAGTTACGGTGGTTACTTTTACCACCAGTGGAACTAATGATGTGTTTTCTTTCAAAGTAGTTTGTATCTCTTCTCTAATCTTAGTGTGTCTTCTTTTTGTCCCCTTCTCTTTGTTCTATAGGACTTGGCACAATATGTGAATGAAGTGAAAAGGGATAATGAGACCCTTCGTGAAATTAAACAGTTTCAGCTATCTATAGAAAATTTGGTATGTAATTATCCTTCTACCCAGCTTCCTCTCACCCCCATCTTGAGGGAAACATTCTGTGAGCTGTTGTTGAAGTAAAGATATGTTTACCTTCAAGTTTCTCAAGTTTGGTTTTTTCCCCTTAATTCCTGTTTGACAGTGTTCATAGGGATACCTAGTGGCTTGTCATTGTCCAGAGACTTTTAGGATTATTTATATCTCTCTCTATCACACTCTGCTTCTTCCACAGTCTGAACTTCAAACATTGGAGCTCACTTTCCCTCAACACTGTACATCCTCCAGGATGGTACTCATTCACTCACTCACTTCACATAGATTTCCCAGGTACTTCTTTGTATCAGGAACATTGCTCGGGGCAAGCCTGTACCAACCTATGAGGAAGGTAGTCTGCTGATGGAAGACACAGGCACAAGAGAATTTTAAAATGTCAGATTGAGTTTAGATCTGTATGCATGGGGCTCTAACAGAAGACATCACTGGGAGTCCTACTTTAGATAGGATGGCTAGAAAAAGCCTAGATTGGGACACTTGTCATTTGAAATGGAACCTAAGAGTTAAGAGGTGATGCGAAGATCTGGGGGTAGAGATCCAGATAGACATCTTAGTGTGTCCAGAGCAGGCAAGAGGCCTCCATGTTTGTTGGGAAGCTGGGAGGGAGGGTGTTGGAGGCCTCTGCAACATGAGGGTGGGAGGGGAGAGCAGCACAGAGCTGTGGCCAAGCGGGCTTGGAGTTTTGTGTGACCTAGTGGGGAGGGTCACCTTCCAGTTTACATTACAAGACCTTTCAAGCAGGTGTAATAGTCAGCAAGCTCTTGAAGTGGGGTCCAGCGGCAGTGGAGATCTGATGTAACCCAAGGCTGTTATCAAGAATGGATTTAAAATACGTTCGGTGGTAGAGTAATTTCATCGCCTCTTTCTCTGAAACACCCTAAGTCCCCCTTTCTTCTGGATGCACAGCTCCTTCCCCATTCAGGAAGCCATTGCCCACCTCCTTTCCAACCCCAGCAGCCTCTGATCATCGCACAGTGTTCACATCGTTGCAATTCGGGAAGTGCAGATTTCTCAGTGTATCCTCTTTCCCTCTCTTGTCAATAGTTCCTGTTGCTGTCATTATTCGGTCAACACTTCTTGTACACATTTCAGATCCTTATTTATCTAGACAAACTTTTTCTGAGCTCATCCCGCAAATAACCACCTGTCATGTTTAATCTTAGTTGTATTTTATATTGTGGATATTCTGCTGTATTTATTATAAAGTCTCCAATTTGCTATACATTTATATAGCTTTGCCTTCTATCATAATCTCAGAGCCTAGCAGTGATGATGAACCCTTTAGCGCGTTTAGTGACATAAACATCCCACAGTGTGAGACATGTGCTGCAGGTCTGTTTAGTGTCTGTGTTATTATTACTTATAAAATTCCTTCAAAGTTCAATCTAAAATAAATCTCTTTCCCTAGTCTCTCATTATCCTATTCTCTTGGGAATTCGATAGTGTATTCCCTAGACAGCTACATAGCATTAAAAAAAATTGTAGTAAAGTACACGGACACTAAATTTACCATCCTAAGTGTAGAGTTTTGTAGCAGTAAGTATGTTCATGGTATTGTGAAACCCTCCATCTCCAGAACACTGTCATCCCACAGATTCCCAATTCCCTTTCCCTTTAGCCCTTGGCAACCATCATTCTACTTTCAGTCTCTATGAATCTGACTACTCTAAGTACCTAATGTAAATGGAGTCATACAATATCTGTCCTTTTGTGTATGATTTTATTTAGTTTAAGTAGGTTTTATCCATGTTGTAGCGTATGAGAAAAATTTCCTTTTTCTAAAGTTTCCATCTTTGTAAGACTAAATAATACATCATGGTATGTATAGCACTCTGCATTTGTTTTTATGTATGCTTTTGCTTATGCAGTCACCCATAAATGCTGGTTGGGTTGCTCCCCACTTTCCGCTATAGTAATCTTTGTAGGAATGTCATTGTTGGAACACTTGCTTTTATCTCTTTTGGTTGTATACCTACAAGCACAGTTTCTGGATTGTACAGCAGTTCTATGTTTAAGTTTTTGAGGAGTTTCAGTGACTACATTGACTACATCATTTTATGTTCCAATTACATAATGACGGCATCATTTTATGTTCCAATTACAAATTCACAATGACTACAGTGACTACAATGACTACATCATTTTATGTTCCAATTACAAATTCACCAGGGATCCATTTTCTGCATATTCTTCCAAATACTTATTCATTTGTGGTTTGTATATATATTTTATGAATCAACATCCTGATGGTATTTCTTTGTGGTTTTGACTTGCATTTTTTCTGATGAGTAATGATATTAACATTTTTCTTATGCTTTTTGGTTATATGTATATCTTCTTTAGAGTTATCTATTCAAATGTTTTGGCCATTTTAGAATCAGGTTGTTTGTTTTCTTTTCTTGAGTCTGTAGTTCTTTACATACATCATGTCTACCAATTTCTTATCAGAAAAATGGTTTGCAAATGCCGTGAGTCCTTGATTTAATAACTCATTTTGTTCCTGAGGGGTGGTTGTAACTCAGATCACTCAGTTGCCTTCAAAGTATTTTTCTTATATAATTGTAGCCCACACTTTCTTCCAGGAAGATCTCAGTGTCCTTAGAAAGACATTGCCCTAACATTTCTCAAGCCCACACAGGAAAGGATGTTATAATGTCCTTTCCAGATGTCTTTAAGGGTTAAGTCTTTATCAGAGGCCATCTAGAATCACAAGTGGCCAGCATTCAGATCATAACTCAAAACTTTGTAAGTTAAATTAGAATTCTGGTTGTAACCGTTGTTCTATGTCAGGCTGGTCCTCATTCAAGAGTCTACAGTACTTTATTCTCTGGGTTACCTTTTTACTTGTTATATAGTGTCCTTGAGGCACAGAAGTTTATTTTGAATTTATCAGTCTTTTTGTTGCTTAAGCTTTTGGTATTATATTCAAGAAATCTTTGCTGAATCCAGTAAATTTTGTCTCCATTTTCTTAGAAGACTTTTAGTGTTCTGATCTAGTTTGAATACATTGTTATGTGCTGTGAAGGAAAGGTTCACCTTTATTTTTGTCCTTGTGGCTTTCCAGTTTTCCCAACACCCTTTGTTGAAAACTGCCTTGCTTTCCCCTTTGAGTGCTCTTGAGACCCCTGTTGAAATGCTTTCTACCGTCCATGTGAAGGCTTATTTCTAGACTCTATTTGGTTATACTCTTTGATGTGTTTGTCTTTATGTTATTGTCACGTGGTTTTAATTATTATAGCTTTGGAGTAAGTTTTGAAAGTAGGAAATATAAGATATACAACTTTTTAAAAAAGATTATTTTTGGTTATTCATAGGGACCTTTGAGGGTCCCTATGAATCTTGGGATGAAATTTCCTACTTCTGTCTGCAGAAAACATTGGGATTTTTCTGGAGGACATGTGTTGTTAGACTTTCTTATGAGAGTTAATTAATCACAAATGTGTGTGCTTGTGACAAACTTTAGATGTTAGTGACAGTTGTCAGTTTGTTTTTCTTTTAGCAAGCATAGTAAGTATTCACAGTCACCTTTAAAAACGTTAATTGCCTGCCATTGGGGAAATAGGTCACTATTTTTATTCATTGAGCTAGAAATTTATATTTTTGAGACCTAAACTCAAGCCAGTTGCCTCTAACTCTCTGGACCAAATAGATTCCTGTCCTGTATGTTTCCTTCAAGGCAATTTGCATTTGTAACCAAATGCTTTCATGAGTGCTTATTCTTCCAGTGAACTCTGTGTCACCAGGGCAGCATCTATGTCATTTTATTCAATGTTTGCCATGGTGGGGGACACACAGTAGGTATTCAGTGAGTCATAGTACCTGGATACTATTTTTGGTGATTCATAGTCTTCTTGTTAATTATCTCTTCTGGTATTTAACTTCTTCTTTAAGATTATAAGTAAAAGCTTATTCGATATCCTCAGTCAAGGCCCAAGATTACAAAGTCAGATGACTTTTGACAGTCTGTCATACAGTCCTGAGCTTTTCAAAGTGAGTGTACTAAAAATATGTGCAACTTTGTGATATAATAAGACAGTTGTCCTGGGAAATATTTTTTCTTTTCTGTGTTGTTATGAGAAACTCAAACATAATCATTCATATTTTAGAATCAGCCTGTTTTGCTCTTTGGACGACCTCAAGGAGATGGTGAAATTCGAATAACCACTCTGGACAAACATACAAAACAAGAAAGGTAAGGAGAAGAGACAAACACTTGCTTTCTAAATAAGTAGTTAATTTTTTCCGGCATGAAAGAAGGGAAAAAGAAGAAGAAAAACAAGAGGATAGGCCATGCCATGATTCCTAGAATTTTTTGTTATAGATATTGTAGATACTTCTCTTTATGCTGTGGTTTGTATTGGTTTCACTAAGTTCTCAAGAGTAAAATGAAAAAATATAGAAGGTCAGCCAAGTTCAAAAAGTTCACATTAAGATAAAAATAGATATGAAGTAATGACAGATAACTACCATAAGACATAAATACTTTTTTTGATACGCACTTTAACTAAAAATAAAACTGTCCAAAAGAATAATTGAGTACCATGTACTGATAATTTTTCTAAAGGGAAATTTGTAGGAGTCTTCAAAAATTACTAAAGGAGTAATTGGCCTTGAGTCAATACAAACATAGATACACACACACACATGTGCGCACATACACATGCATGCACACACACATGCACGGTTGTCAAACTGATGCTTTTTTGTAGCTTTCTGGAATCCTTGGAGAAGATATTCTCAGCCAGCAGGGGGCAGCATCAGCTTTTGCTTCTTTGATACCTGGCTCTACAGGTAGCTCTCAGGAGCCACATAGCCTTTAAACCACAGACTGTAAAAGTGACAAAAATACTAGAACTCTGTGAATATATCCTTGTCATCACTGTGATACAAAGGTGTGTGTTACATGCTGAGAGTTTATGAAATACATCAGCATTGGTATTGCACAATCGTGTTCGTCCACCAATTTCCATTGTTTTTAATAAGAAAAAAGGAGAAGTTTAACCATAACTTCTTTTTGTATACTTTGTTCATATACTTGGTTCATGTTACATATGGTCAATTGAACCATGAAGAGCAACATAAAGGGTTGAGCATAGATTTGGATGTGACTTTTGCTCTGTGCTCCTTAGCAGTGGGACTCAGAGCACACTGTCTGACTTCCATGAGCTGCCGTCTGCTCCTGGTGAGGTGGGATGACGATGCCTAAGCGGCAGGGACCGGAGCCTTACCGTGAGCTCTGCTTGGGACAGGCTTGCCCCTTTCTTTGCAGGGCTTTCTGACTTACTCCTAGTAACTTAGAACAAGTCCACTGTTATTTCCAACACTTTTGCTGAGATTTAGCTTTTAGATTACAAGGTAATGCTTATGAAAAAGCTCTATGGCTTAACTTTAGTTGGTCCTTTCAAACGTGTTACAGCATGTGTCTTGGTCTTAGTATGATTTCACCCATTTTTAAAATTAGGAAATGTTGGTTTGAAGAGGCCATTTATGAGGTCAAGGGTAGTTTCTGGACACACACACATTCTTAAACTGTCCCGCTCTTCATTCTTTTCAATCTGCAATGATGCTTATTGTCTCTGGTGCAAAGGAGGAATCTTTGATTGCTATCATTACATCTTAACAGGAAAAAAAAATGAATGCACATGCTCAGTCGGTTTCTTTCTCTCTTTCACAGGCATATCTTCCTATTTGATCTGGCAGTGATTGTATGTAAAAGAAAAGGTGATAACTATGAAATGAAGGAAATAATAGATCTTCAGCAGTACAAGATAGCCAATAATCCTACAACTGATAAAGAAAATAAGAAGGTGACTTCTTGGACATTAATAAGTATAATTTTTTTATTATTATTGTTTTTTTTTTAGGTTTTTTTTGAGACAGGGTCTCACTTTTTAGTTCAGGCTGGCCCTGAGCTCAGCCTCAAACTCACATCACAGCAATCCTCCTGCCTCTGCCTCCCGAGTGGCTGAAATTACAGGCGCTAGCCACCACTCCCGGCACTGTGGTATGTGGTACTGGTTGCTGCTGGACGTGAGTCTCCACACCCAGTATGGTATGTGGTTACCGAGGATCAATCCCAGGTCCTTGCACTTGCAAGACAGGTGCCGGAACCACTGAGCTAAGTCCCTGGCCCTAATCAGTATAATTTATTGATAACACTGAAATATTAAGGGAAATTTCTCTAATACAAGCATCCCACTGTGCATCCCAACATTTGCAGGTGCTTAAGTCCGTTAAGTAAAATGGCATAATATCGGCACATAACCTGTGTATATCCTCCCATAACCTCTGTACTGTATAACATTCTAATCTCTAAATCGTATACTGTTCACCTCCATGTTATTTATAATCTATAATACAACGTAGATTCCTATGTACATACTTGTATTGTTTCAGAACAATGACAAAGAAGTCTGTACATGTTGAATGCAAGTGCAGTTTCACAAAATATTTTCCATTTGTGCTTGGCTGATCTGGGGCTCTAGAATCCATGAGCGTTAGGCATAGCATATGGACACAGCGCCTGGTAGAGAGTGAGGTGCGGGCCTCAGTGAGCTCTAGCTGCACATTGCCCCAGCTTACTGTCTCTGGGGCCCTAGGGTCAAAACAGTAAAGTACACTTAATTTAGAGAAGAAGCTGACAATAGTAATAAGTTGGGGTGTTCAGTTTATGTACTAAGAATGTTGTGAGGGGGATTAAAGATGAGTCTGAGGTGATTTAATGAACTTCAAAATATGATATTTTTAATAAATGCCATATATTAACTCAGAGAATGTTCATTTTAACAGTGGTCTTATGGCTTCTACCTCATCCATACTCAAGGACAAAATGGGTTGGAATTTTATTGCAAGACAAAAGATTTAAAGAAAAAATGGCTGGAACAGTTTGAAATGGCTTTGTGAGTATTTCTACTTGAAAAAGTTCTTTTTTTCCACTATTGAAATCATTTATGAATAATGAACAAGCAGTGTGCTCTAGTGTTTGCAGCTTGCGTGTGGAGTCTCGGGAGAGCACTGCCGGCCTGTTCCCTTGGTAACTTGTTTTCTTCTAGGAGAGGCTTTTTAGTGAATTTCTGCAAAAGGAAGACAGAGGGAGCTCTAACCTTCTGTTTGACTTTCTTCTCCTAGGAGTATTTTAATTATTTAGCTTTCAGCAGCTCAAGAAAGTATTCATTATTCTAACGATAAACTTCTAATGGAATTACTGTTTTAAAACATGTATCTGTAAATTAAATAGCTGTAGCCTCCATGCACACACATGTACATGTGAATGTACCTTGAAAGATTTACCTTTTTTTCCCCCCATTTTAAGCTCATTTATTGTTTAGATGCTAGCTAAATTATGGTTGTATTCAGTGAATGCTTTAAGGGCTTGATTTCTTCTGTGTTCCTTCCTTTATTAAAGCTGAAGCTTCAGCTAGAGGTAGGAAATAAAGCAGATCTGTTTTCAAAAGAAATGGCATACAGAGCTGTAATTACCCAGGAACATGTCACTAGAGGTGTTCTTTTAGTTTAGATGTTTACAAATTAAAAGGTGCATAAAAACTCTTATTGTGGAAACATATTGGTCATCCCGAAATGAAACTAGTTAGCAAAGTGTGGAATTAAGGAAAATTGCTTTTGTGATTTGTTTCATTGTGTTCTAGCATTACTCACCTTTTGTTGACAAATTCTATCAAGTTTTTCCTTGTTTGTTTTTAAAGAAATGTTCTTTCTAATAAAATGTAGAGATATGATTGGAATGTTTAATTGCAGTTTGGCAAAGGTGAAAAATAAAGATTCCTTTAATATTATCTATCTTGAGAAATAAGGTTATATAAATATGTTTAAGCTTACAGACAGTGCTGGAATTCATTATAATCAGTTCCATAAATTGGCTAAGAATCTTAGCTTATTTAGCCTCTAAAAGCCTCAGTCTCCTCCTCTGAAAAATAGGAGTAATATTTATTTTGAATTCCAAATGGTATGTCTGAAGCAGAATATTAGCCACAGTCATATAGTATCGATCGATACGTGACATCTAGTGTTGTAATTATGAGTATTTTATGCTAGGATCCTGGTATACTGACAAGTACTTATAAAATTAACACCCTATTTTAATTATGGTTACTTATAAAACCAGAGAGTGCTTTCCATTGCACTATTATACATAGTCTGTATCATTTGTTGTTATCTGTTGCAGTAGTTAAATAAAAGAAGTTGGTCGTCTTGTGCATTAATGCAGTGCCTATATTTCAGGGACACTTTTTGCTTGGGGAAGAAGCGATGACGTTGATGAATTCTGTCTAGTCTGTGCTCAGAATGGGCTGTATCAAGAGCTGGTATTCTTTCTGTGAGACGCAGGAGGAGGACCCATGAACTGCCAGGATAGGATGCTGGGATTAGTGAGAATGTAAAGAGGCAGAGTTGATCTCAAGCTTTTGTTCTCACCGAAGGTGCTAGACCAGCATTTTCTCCTGGGTTTGTTTGGCTGTGGGGTCTTCAGGTGACTGAAAGAATTTCTTAGCACAGGGATAAAGCTAAGTTTCTTGTCCCAGAGCAAGCAAGCTCCTTGGACTGTGTGTTAGACATATCATATCATTAACTATTATTTTCAGTTATCACAGATCAAATCATAGATCCCTAATACAAGACACATGATAAGATAAACGCATTTATCTCTGATTACAAAGGATCTGGGGTAGATAGAGTGTGGTCTAGGCGTGGTGGGTCGCGGGGTATTGGTGAGGACTTGGTGCCTGTCTTCTCAGTCTCAGCGTTTAGTTTCTGTCCTGTGTTAGTCACTCTGTAGTCTCTACGTAGCTGCTGAAGCTCCACCTATAAAATCTACATTGTAAGACGTAGAAGGTGGTCTCTGAGTTTTAAGGCTCCTTTGATAACACATTCTATTACCTGATACTCACCTGATAATCACATCCTATTACCTGATACTGCATGGCCGCATCTACGTGGAATACTGGGATTAAAATCTTCACTCCGGGTAGGACTGTGCCTGGCTCAGAATCACAGTTCTCTTACTGCAGACAAAGGGGAAGGGAGCATTGCAGGTGCACAGGCATGAGGATAGATCTGAATTGTTCTTCCATGGTAAGGATGATAGCGATGTGAACAGGGACCTTGGAATTTGTAATCTTTGCTTATTTTCCAAGCATCTCAACAGTACAGTAAAACATGAGTGGATGTGGTTTTGCATTTTAGAGTTCATTGGCTGTTCATGCATCTCCTTTTTCCATCCCATTTGTAATCTTTAGCAACAAGTTGGGAGTACTGACTGACAGATCTGTGGTTGAGAACTTCTATAAGCGGGGACCGTGCAGTGTGTGGTAAAATACAATCAAGATTCTGTTCAAGTATCAAGATATCCTGTTGCTCTGTTGTCCCCCTTGGAAGCTTGTTTTTTGGACAGCCCTTAGAAACTTCCAGTCTTCTTAGATAGCTCTTATCTTTCTTGTTCTCAGGAATGTAGAGACATTTCAGTAAGTCCTCATACTTAAAATTTTGCCTAAAATTTTGCTGCACTGATCATTTTAAAGAATTTCTGGTACTCTTAAGTCATAGAGAATAAAAGACTAAGAAACCACAGAGCGTTGATGACAACAGGGGAAATAGCAAACCTTGGCCCCCCAGTATCCTCTGCACAAACCTCAACCCCCAAAGTCTCTATAGAAGCCCCTGGAAAATGTGTAGTAAGGAATGGGAGGGACTGAGTGAGAGCGATCAAGGGAATTAGTGTTTTTAAGACTGTGTTTCTTAGTTCTGTTTGCAGAAGCACTTCCGTTTGTGGGATGATTGGATCATTTTTATTTAAAGTCATTCCAGATCACTTTTAAAATGCTTGAAATACTACTCTTACTTTAAAACACTTTTAAAAGGCTGTAAAAACACATGAGTACTAATAAACGAAAAGGATCCTGTGCACACAAATCATCTCCCCAGTGGTGACCTAAATCTCAGCCTCTTTCTCTTGCACAGCTCCATCCTCGCTCAGCAGCTGTGTTCTTGACCTTCTTTGGCCATAGCCACTTCTAGCATTTAAAATATGCAGAGAACACGTTCGGACGTGGCAGCCACTGTAGGCGAGGTTGAGCAAAGAGAAGAGCAGCAACGACCCACTTGGGTAGGGCAGGCGGAAGGAGGGTTTTCTTTTTTCCTGTGCAAAAGGGTAGGAGAAATTGCTCTTGTGGTTCATGGAACAATTGTGAAGCCAAATGATATTCAAGAGCTGTGGATCTGGGGACCTCATTCCAAAGAACACATTTGAATCTTTGAGACACTGATCGATAGGCATTGCTTGCTTTTATTTGTTCCCAAAGAGCATTTTGTTATCAGCTGTCTCTCATAATTTCATTCAGTCATCTGTGAAATAAGATGGAAAGTATTTTTATCGGGTTAAGCTGGTTTTCATAATGATGTTGGAAAATGTGGCTATGACTGCTGGTAGCAATTTAGAATTTTGTTTGGAAGCTATGGTTATGTTTCCCTCACATACCTATATACATTATGTTTTATGGCATTTCCAATTAGGCTTAAATTAATAAACCTGACCATATCCGTTTTATAGCTCAGGAAACTGCTAATTGCAGGTGCATTTCAGCAAATTTGGACAAAGTTCATGACATATCATTTGCAATAAAGTTTAGGATCTCATTGATTTGTTGGGTTTTCTTTGGCCGTGAGGTTGCTAAAATGAATGACCAGACTCAAATCTTGTTTTTTTTTAAATGAAGTCAGTATTTTTTATAGTTGTTTTTGCTTTTACTGATTAGGACATAGGGATCAGGCAATTTCCTTAAATGTCCCAGGAGTAAGTCAAAATGAAATAAAGTTAAAAAAAAAAAAGTGGAATAATTGAATGGAGAAGCTCTTTTAAAAAGTTGTAAGTAGAAGACAAGATAAAACTGGAGGGAAAAAGAAGTCATTGCATATGGATACAGAGTGGCACCCAGACCCAGGTTCTGCAGCACATGTTGCAGGGAAATGATAAAGTCCTCACACCTGGAATTTCTTCTGACCAACCAGCCCCAGTTCTGAAGGTTTAACAATTTATCAAGGTTTAATAATCCACTCTTGAATGAAGAATGCCCTTTTGAAGATGAATAGGCATTACTGATGCCACAGTCTTCAGATTTTCTTACTGTGTGTTGTACGTCAGGCACAGTGCTTCAGGAACTATCCAAGAAAAGTAACGCAGACTCTGTTCTGGCTGCCAAAGCATTAGCCCAGGATACTTCCGGATAAACACCCTGACTGATTGTCCTGAGGAGGGAGGATGAGAATGTGGGATGGAGATTCCAGAGCTGGGAGGTGACTGTCACTGTCATTTGGCCGGATCTGATCTTTTTGTTTTCTGGGATGAGTCCTGGAAAAGGAGCTGTCAAGGAAAGGTGCAGTGGGGCTGGAACCTGGATGTTATTCTTCACAAATTCTGTTTAATCTGAAATACAGTGTTGATTTCCACTTTATTCTGTTTTCTTCCAGAAGGAATTGGAAGTCACTTATTATGGAGAGCACACATGTCACAGAATTAAGAAAAATTTAAATAATCAGAGGTCAACAAAACAGTGTTTCTGTGTATTTTCTTGAATTTATTTTCTTTATCTTGTATGGTAAGAGCAGTGAGCATTTCTTCTCACATTTCAGACATAAAATTCTATTTTATCAAATATAATTTTTTTTAAATTGAAATCTTTATTGGTACATTACATATGCACATCATAATTGCACTCCACAATGGGTATTTGTTCCAGTATAAGACACAACTTAATTCTCATTTTTTTCCCATAGCCCTACTCACCCTACCACCCCCCTACATACATACAATTTGTTTCCTTTCTTTTTTGTTATAATCTCATTATTTTTCCCCTTCACCCTATTACACTTTGAGTATTTTCTATTTCACAATATATAACATACAATTTTAGAACTCATTTACATCTTTATTTTCTCATACCAGAGAAAAGATGGGATATTTACCTATCTGTGACTTATTTATTTCACTTGTGAGGATATCCTCAAGGTATGTCCATTTAAGTAGAAATGATTCAAACTTATCAATTTTTATGGCAGAGTAATGCTCCATTCTGTAGATGAACCACATCTTTTTTTATTTTTTTTTTTGAGACAGGGTCTCGCTTTGTGGTTCAGGCTGGCCCTGAGCTCAGCCTCCAACTCACATATCAATCCTCCTGCCTCTGCCTCCCGAGTGCTGGGATTACAGGCATGAGCCACCACGCCCGGCACTGTGGTATGTGGTACTGGTTGCTGCTGGGTGTGAGTCTCCACACCCAGTATTGTTATGTGGTTACCGGGGAATCGAACCGGGTCCTTGCGCTTGCAAGACAGGTGCCGGAACCACTGAGCTAACTCCCCGGCCCCGAACCACATCTTTTTTATACAGTCTCCAGTTGATGGACATTTGGGTTGTTTCCAAGATGTAGCAATCACAAACTGAGCTGCTATAAACATGGGTGCACATATGTCACTGTGATGAATCTTTTAATTCTTGTGTGTATATACCTAGCAGGGTGATGGCCGGGTCAAATGGGACCTCCAATCCTAGGTTTTTGAGAAATCTCCACATATAATTTCTTTTAATATAAGATATTGCCAAGATATTCTGGACACCAGAGAGATAACTACCAAAATTTTATTCATTGTGTAAAAATTTCTCGAGCACTTTATCGGCAGACATTGAAAGCCCTGCACATGTTACAACGAAGGAGCTATTGCAAATAGATTGAAATAGTCTTATTTCTAAAATATTGGTGCTTGGCTAATATATAGTGGAGTAACTCCCAACATTGAGCTTTTGATATTTCTACCCCAATTTTCTCTTCTTCCACCCCCATATATTCAAGTATCAAGAGATGGAGGATCAAGAGTTGACCCAGCTGTAAGGTTTCCCTTCAGCTCTAATCCTCTTCTCATGGATCTCTGCAGATTAAAACCGACCAGTACCTTATATGTGCATTGCCTCACCCTAGTTTAATCCTCCTCCTCTCTAGCTTCTTCTTTCCCTGCCCCGCCCAAACAGTCCCTTCTTCATAAGCATCCAGGAACATACTATGTTCTGTCTACTTTCAACTGGCTGTTTATTGTACTTGCTATAATACTACAAATTTTTCCAGGACCAGAGAAGTCCCTGCTACATTTTATCTTTCTTCATTTTTCTTGTACTCCAGATATGTTGTGCATTTCAGTTCCTGAGAATGCAGAGCTTGTCACATTCACTCACAGGCTTTCCTGTCTGGCATGGTCTTTCATTCTGCTGTTGGATAACTAGTTCGAGGTTCTGCAGGTTTTGGCTTTAGTGTTACTGTGTGAGAGAAGTCTTTTGGGACCTCTGTATTGAATCTCATCTCCCCAGTCTTCTCCCATAATTTTTAATATATTGTTGGAAGCATTCAATTTTTTTGTAATTTGTAAAATTGATATCATCTTATTTTTCTTATAATAGCCTTTGCATATGAAATTACAGTTTTCCCAAGGCATTATTGTAGACACTTGATCTGACCTGATGCTTAGATAAAATTTATGGAATCAAGCAGGTTGAATAATTTTTATATTATATAGACTGCCTTTTAAGGAACATTGATTTCATCATTGTGTGTTAAGAAGCACAGAAATAATATGTAATTCATGCTTCTTGGGGCCCTCTCACCCCTAAGAGATGTAGACAGAGCTTGGCTGAAATTCTGTGTTCTAGGCTGAGGTGCTCACAGGTGCTTCTCTCTGTGTTCACATTTCTGATTCCTTGTGGCTTTGTTTTTTTACCTGTCAGACTCAGGAGAAAGGCCCTCCTCCATTATTCACAAGAAGCCCAGTCATGGAGATTTTGGGGTGCTGATGGATCGCAGGGAGGAGGCTCGAATCCCACACCTATTCCCTCACTGTTCCTTTGCCCCCCGTGGCACTCTCCACAGCACCTGCGATGCCACCTCTCTGTGCTTCTCCCAGTGGTGCATTTGTAACCCTGAGTCTATGACCTGTTCTCTAGGGAGCTACTAGCCAGGCCAAACAGCACATCTTTCTCATGCTGGGATGCAGAGGACCAACACTGTGTCAGTTTACAAGGGGTGACAAAGACACAGGGAAGGCATGCATTTAAAAAATTTCCCATACAATACCAAGAATACGGGGATAAATATGTTCACAGTGAGGCAAAGTACGTTGAGGGAGATGAGTGGCAATGTGTCTTTTACAGTAATTAGTGTTTTAACTTAAACTTTAACTGTA
Organism: Petromus typicus; assembly: GCA_004026965.1. Lineage (NCBI taxonomy): Eukaryota > Metazoa > Chordata > Mammalia > Rodentia > Petromuridae > Petromus > Petromus typicus. The sequence continues at coordinate 18,846 of PVIR01031975.1, forward strand.
TTGCATTATCGCCTCTTCTGATCAACCATTTACAGCAGTTGCTGTCAGATGAGCACAAGATAGTGTGTCTCTCAGATCTGTCACCTTGACACCACTGCTTCTTTCCCAAAGTCTAAATGGTTATGAAAAGTAAGAGTTTTCAGTCAAGTCAGGATGCTGAGGCAGTCACAACAGGATGAGGATA
>PVIR01031976.1:0-18863 GCA_004026965.1 Petromus typicus
TAATCCCAGCACTTGGGAGGCAGAGGCAGGAGGATTGTGATATGAGTTTGAGGCTGAGCTGAGGGCCAGCCTGAACCACAAGGCGAGACCCTGTCTCAAAAAAAACCTAAAAAAAAAAATAAAAATAAAAAAAATAAAGAAGAAATGCCATAAAAGAAAACTTGAAGTGTGGCAGCAGAGCAAAGAGGTCCAGGTATTCTGTTAAGTCCCAGCCATGACTTCTTCATTTTCTTTTACGTTTTTTGAGACAGGGTCTTTCTCTGTAGTTCTCGCTGGCCTTGAATTCACAGCTGTACTACAGCCTCAGCCTCCTGAGATTACAGGCAGGTGAGTGACACCACCCCCAGCTGGCTTCCTCATTTTAGAATTAAGGTACCCTCTACCTCAACCTCTTAATATCTTATCAGTGATTAAAAGCCAGATGGGACTTTGGAGACACCCTAGCATTGCCACCAACAGTGGAACTAAAATGTGCATCTTAGATGAACATTACATATAGGCTCACAAAACAAATAGTTTTTTCACAGTGAGCTCTGTCAGCAGCAAATAGCCCCTTGCGATCTATAGAGTTTAGATATAATTACAGTACATTCTCAGCAATGTTGTAAGGACAATCTTTTGCTGAGTTCATAGGACATGTCTGTTTTCAGACAGGATTCCACCAACTTAAGTAACAGCTTCTTCCTAGGAGTGAATAAGATCTCAAAGTCCAATTAATCGCCACAAACCATAGGGGAAAAAAAATCAAAACTACTTGCTACAGAATACAAAGTACGCTTCCAGGTAGGAAAGTGCAATATGCTGCCATTTGCCAGGCTAATAAGCAAAGGTTTAAAGCATCAGGTGACCACATAGGTACTCGACTATAGTGTTAAAAAAAACCCCACCAGTCCATGGCTCCCCTCAGAGCAATTAAAACAGAGGCTTAAGGAATGGCACGCATAATTAGCTTTTTCTTTTTCAACAAGTTTGTGAAATGACTGAAATCTGAAGCACAAGCAGATTCCCCAGTTCAAGGGCCCGCGGGGCCATGAGAATGGTCCCTGTCTAATCAGGCTGCCCCCTGTGAAGACAGCTGTCAGTTCTCCAGTGAAGACAGAGCTGCGGACCAAGCTAGAACGCACCAGCATACTCTGTAACTTACATATTAAATTATACCCCGTTTCCATTCCACAGTGTACTTCTGTCATTTTTAATACAATCTTTCATCATTTCCCCTGTACTGATATAAAAAACTAGGGATTGTGGCCAGAATGTTCAGAATGGACCTTTTTCTAAAGCTCCCTCGGCCTTCGAAGGACAGACCCTGGCCTTAGACTTCCCAGGTACACTTGAAGCTTTGGGTATGTCCCTGGGCCTCATAGGTTGGAAGCTGAATCTCCAAAGTCATTTGCTAATGCTCCTTGGAATTAGGCCTTAGGGAGGTAACTAAAAGATGAAATCCGAGGGTGGGGTCATCGTGACATTTGTGGCATTATAAAAAGAGGTACTTACCACTTACCCAGTAATGGGTCTCCAGGACATGGAGGAAGGAACCCCCTCCTTTATAAGGAACTTGGCCCAGGTACTCAGAACAGCAGAAAATGACTAAGGTAATGTCTGTGCAGGTCTACCATGCACCAACCATGGCCTTGGACAAGTCGTATTTAAAGTGTATTTACAAAATGAGAATCTTTTTTTTTTTTAATAGCAAAATGAGAATCTTAATGTTTTCCTTAGAGCAACACTGTCGAGCTAAAAGAAAGCTAGCCACACATCTTGCCAGCCACAGCAGCATGTGCTTGTAATCCAGCTATTAGGGGACTAATGAAGGAGGATTGATTGAAAGGTCAAGTCCAGCCTAGGCAAATTAGCCAGACCTTGTTTCAAAATTTAAAATAAAAGGACTGGGGATGTAGCTCTACGACTGACTTAATTCTTAGTATTGCCAGGAAGGGGAAAAAAAGGTAACCAGGTAAAGTAGAAAATATAAATAAATAACCTCATGACTGGCACATGGTAATCACTTAGTCAGTGTCAGTTCCAGATGGTTTGGCCATCACCTCCATGGTTCCTTCTAACTCTAATATTTCATGATTCCAAAGTCGGTAGGTGACGGATCACACAGCTACGTCTAGACCCAGAGGCCCTGCTGTGCTCAGCACCCTCTCACTCCAGCCTGGCCCCTCCACCGCTTCGCTCTCTGCTAAACTGTCCCTCCTAATGTGCTGATCTGGATCTTAGTTTCGAAAGGACCTTGCTGATTTTGCAGACACAGAATTTTTGTTATCCTTGATGAAACCAGCGGGTTTTACTTGATGCCTGTCATTTACTGCTATCCAATACCAGCACAGAACCCTGGAAGAATGGCTGAGGTAAACACAAGTCCTTCTCTTTCTGTCTGCCCTGGGTGTAGTGGTTGTGGGCGATCCTAAAGCGACCTGTTGCAATCAATGCGCAGCCCTGGATGAGGCCTGGACTCAGCAGAACTCTGATGCAAGATAATGACTGGCTTGACAGCTGTGCTGTTGGAAACTTCAGTGCTGACGTTTCAGTGTCACTCAGGAAATCTGCCACAGATTTCAGCCTCAGAACCTGGGACTGTTCCCTTGGCTTTCCAGGGCATTAAGTATCCTCCTACAAAGTCTGGTGCCACCACTCACCTGTTATTCTGCCAAAAGACACATACATTTTGTTGATTCTCCTAGCTTTCTTTTTCCTTGTGCAGGATGGGAATAAATCTCTTCCTTGTAGGAAGACAGACTTTCTTTGTAGGAAAGCATCCAGTTACTGCCTTGTTACTGGGTGAATTGTGGCTCATATCCACCTTTCCACATTTTCTATTCTGTTTGGTGCTTCAGCTATTTTTGCACTGCTGGGACAAAACACCAGACTCCCACAACTTAAGGTGGTTGCTTTGACTCACAGTTTTCAAAAGATTCGGCCCGTGGCTGCTGGCTCCAAGGTGGAAACAGCACAGTGGCAGGGCCTGGTGGAGGAAAGCTGCTTGACTAACGGCGATCAGGGAGCAGAGACTTGAGAGAGGAGCTGGGATGACAACACCCTTTTCAGTCACACCCCCGACCCCACCCCTTCTCACCAGGCTCCATCTCTCAAACACATTTTAGACCTAAACCATACATTTGGCAAAAAGCGAACCATCCAAGAACAGGGAGTTAAAGGGGCTGTTGGATCTGAGACTTTGCGCCACATAAAAAAAAATTTTAAAAGGAAAATGACCCAGTTTGAGACTAGGCTTGGTGCCTTTCTTTTACATCCTGCTTAACTTAGTTTCTCGGAACATCAGTTGGGATCCAGAAAACTGAGCTCAGTGTCATCTTGGTTACTCCAAGAATGCCTCGGTGGGAAGCCCACAACCAGGGGCTACTGTAAGCTGCATCCAATCAGCCTGATACCATTTCTTGGAAGGTTCTTAGTTTATATTAACATGGTAATTACACATTTGTCAACTACAAAGAGCTTGAATCTCACTTTCGCATCAGTTGCCAATACCAACGGGCCTCCTACTCGCAGTGACACTGATGTTAGACTGGTTCAGGGATCAGACAAAAGAAAAGGAGAGAAGAGGGAGAGACCCAAACAAGAGAAATATGGATTAACTAACTTCTGCTGCATTTTAAAACACAATTAAATATATGAGTTTTATTTGTTTGCTTGTTTGAGGTATGGTCTCAAGATGTAGTACAGGCTGGCTGTGAACTTGTGAACTTCCTGCCTCACCTAGGATTACAGGCATGTGCCACCAGGACCAACTAAATATGAGAGTTATGATGCTGCTTTCCAATTCATTTTTGGGGATGAGGGTTGCTGGGGATCATTTCTTTTCTTTTTTTTTTTTGGTACAGGGAATCAAACTCACAACCTTAGACCTGCGAGATGGGTGCCAGAACCCCAGAGCCAAATCCCCAGCCCTCAAATCCAAAAATCCAGACTTACCCACAGCATTCAAGCTCTCTGGTACTACGGCTATGTCCACGGATCTTCTGATTCATTTGTGGGGGAGGGTAGTATTTATCAATTCACTGTTTACCCTTTCATCCTTAAACTGTTCTGGGGCAAGGATCATGTGTAAGGAGTCTATACTCCTCACGTGCCTGGTATCTTCTCACAGGGTGGTCTTAGGTATTAGTAGGTTTATTAATTTGAATCCAAATTGAAATTGGGGGTCTTTGTCTCTGTTGCTGTATGTCTATCTATCTGATATTGTACAAGTAAATAATGAAAAATAATATGTGACAGGAAAATATCTCTTCCATTTTCAGAAAAGTTGCTTTCAGAACCTGCCTTCTGGGGTCCTCTTGTGTAGTCCAGGGTCAATTTGGGACAGGTCCCCATAGCTGGCTAAACAAAAGACAATTTTTTTTTTTTTTGAGACAGACTCTCGCCTCGCTTGTAGTCCAGGCTGGCCCTCACATCACAGCAATCCTCCTGCCTCTGCCTCTCGAGTGCTGGGATTACAGGCGTGAGCCACCACGCCTGGCACTGTGGTATGTGGGCACTGGTTGCTGCTGGGTGTGAGTCTTCATGCCCAGTATGGTATGTGGTTATCAGGGATCAAACCTGGGTCCTTGTGCTTGCAAGACAGGCGCCAGAACCACTGAGCCAAATCCCTGGCACACAAAAGACAATTTGAACTCAGCTGTTTGACCTTTGGCAGTATTCATTCTTCTGATCTCCTTCAATGTGGGCAACAGGAGTTGTGCAACTCTAAAGAGTTTGCCCTAAGCCTGCCTGTGGGGTGTGGGAGAAGGGCCTCGCACACACTGGGAAAGCCCTTTCTGTTTTATTTGAGACAGGGTCTCACTAGGTAACTGGGCTGGCTTCAAACCTCAGATCCCCCTCCCTCAGGTTCCAAGTGGCTGGGATTGCAAGGTGAGCCACCGCGCCCAGACAAGTCAGCTTTCTTGAAACAGTGGAACAGCGATTTCCCCAAAGGTTTGGCTTCTTCAGGAAGATGAAGAGCCACACACCAAAGCAACGCCTTAAGCAGCTTTCAAGGGAAGCCTACATTTTCAATTTGTAGATAAACAATATTCCTGTTCTGAGTAGACTAGCTGACTTGGGGTGGAGATCTACACTGATTAGTCGGGAAGAGTCAGGACTCAGGATGTTTTACTGTTTTATTCAGAATTCCCACGAGGAACCCTGGTACCCACACACACCTCTCCTGAGGATATCCACGTTCTAACCGCTGATGTCCTACTTCCAAAAGGACACAGACTTCCTGTGGCTTGACAAAAATTAGGTAATGACCTACACACTAACTCTTTCTAAGTACATGCTTGCAGCACATAATATTTGTACACCTCATGTGCAGCTGGTATGTGTCCACAACACATCTTCATGCCTCCCCTCATCTCTTCATCCCCCTCCCACTGAGAAAGATCTATTTCTCTACTTCCTGTTTATCTCTCTCTCTTTTTTTTTAAAGACAAATGGCCAATGGGGTCAGAAGTTCATGACAAAAGCTCAGATTCTTTATATCACTTATGACAAGTAAGCCTATTTGCTTCTATATAGAGGATGCTAATCACTTATCCAAGACTGGGGCAAACATTTCTAAAAGGAAAAAACGATTATGGGCCTGTCAAAAAGATCTACCCAGGTCTGGTTGTTCCCATTCTCACAGACCTCTCAGAAAATGACCATGGTAGCCAGGAATAGTCACACACACCTGCGATCCCAGCACTTGAGAGACTGAGGCAGAGGGATCAGCACAAGCTGGAGGCAACCTGGGTAACATAGTGAGTTCAAGGGCAGTCTGAACTACATAGCAAGACCTCTCTCAGAAACAAAACAAAACAAACATAAATAATGACCATGTAAAATTCACAGTGACAAAGAAACCAGCAAGCTTGAGAATGCCAATTCAGTGGACTCAGGATCGCCTTCCATGTGTACGTGCACGACACGCACAAGTTTCTGAATCTGTCAATTCAGTTACTGATCAAAGTGCTCAGCCTAGAGGTGCTTTCAGTTTTGGCTTGTGTGTATGTGTCTGTGTGTCTTTGTGTTCTGGGGAAAGAATCCAGGGCCTCACACATGCTAGACAAGCACGCCACCGCTGAGCTACATCCCAGTCCTGTTAGTTCAGTGACTGACTGACTGATTTATATTTTGAGACAGGACTTAACTAAATTGTTAAGCTGCCCAGGCTGGCACAGGACTTACGATCCTCCTGCCTCAGCCTCCTGAAAAGCTGGGATTACAAGGGATTTAGCTCAGTGGTTCTGGTGCCTGCCCTGCAAGCACAAGGTACTGAGTTCGATCCCCTTAACCATATACCACAGTGCTGGGGGCGTGGTGGTTCACATCTTAATCCCAGCACTCGGGAGGCAGAGGCAGGAGGAATTGCTGCAAGTTCTAAAACTCGTCTGGGCTACATAGTGAGTTTAGGGCCATCCTGAACTACAAAAAGAGATCCTGTCTCAAAATAAATAAACAAATAAACAAGGAGCCGGGGATTACAGGTGTGTCACACTGTACTCAGCTTCGTGTTTTTTTTTAGTCCAGCCTTTGGGCAGGAAACTGAGTCCTGCCTGAGCCAGGCCCCACCTTTCCTTGAGGTGTCAAGGAAGGAAAGAACAGCTGATTGATCGTGTTCCTCTGGGAGGCAGGTGAGGGATACAGATTTGAAGTAGGAACATAAGATTTGAGAACACAGAGGAAACACAGAAAAGCAGGGCCGGAACCCACCTCTAGGAAACAATGTTGACAGATATAGAAAGTTTCTCTCTGAGCTGCAAAGACACCTGCTCATCAATTTCAAATCAATCTCTTTGGGGCCAGGGAATTAGCTTAGTGGCGCCATACCTGCCTGGCAAGTAGAAGGTTCCGAGTTCGGTTTCCAGTATCAAAAGAAAAAAAAATTCAATCTCTTTAAACAGTTGTAAAGCCTTTTCCATTTTGTTGTGTGGTGCCTGCCCGTAACCCCAAAACTCAGGAGGCTGAGGTAGGAGGATAGCAATGAGTTCAAGGCCAGTCTGGGCTGCACAGAGATCCTGTCTCAAAAACCAAAAAGATTATTTTTTCTTTTCCAGAGATCTGCCAGTTTATGAACTAAATAAAAAGGACAGTTATTATATCACACATTTCAATTTTGACTGTAATACATATTTCCATTTCTCTTCATTTTACTCATTCTCTGAATGATTTGTACTTTAGATATTCATAAACATGTTGATAAACTTTCATAAAAGAGAAAAATACATTGGATACAGATCTTTAACTTTATTAATTGAATGTTTTATAAACTATAGATACCTTGAGCTCTCTGGTGAATACTAACATCCATGCACACTAAAGTAACTTAGTGCAATAATCTACTATTTGCCTACAACTCATTCACATCCTCTCTGCTTTGAGTGCGGCTTCATTACTATTTTACACAAAAGCTACTGATTTAAAGCTCAACCTCTGAAGTGACTGATGTAACTAAAGTCACAGGCTTGTTTTCTTACAAGTTACAAGTGAATAAAGTAGAAATAAATGCTAAAACTTCTACATAACCTCTGACCTCTTTTATATGTATTTCCAAAGAGATTTTGGAAAAAACTGAAGAATGTCTGGTTGAGAGGTCACTCACCTGGGGTCCTTTGGAGTGCCCAGGCTCGTGTTCCCTAGTCCCCAGACTATTCATCACAAGACCATCATGTAGTGTCACTCACAAAAAGTAGTTTTTCTTTTAATGTTAGAAACATAAATGCTACCTTTACTAAGTGCCGTTTCTATCATTCGCTATTTTTCAAAGATCAATCATTTTCTACCTTTAAAAACACAGCCCCTCCCTACCTAACCTCTCTCCAAGAGAAAATTCATCAACTCTGTGACAAATAGGATGCAGGGACCTCTGAGGAGCTGCCACCGCAAAGCTGTGTGTCCCCACGCCACACCCCAGCTCCAGGTGTGCGCAGTGACTCTGAGACACTCAAAACACTACCAGAAGAGATTTTTCCATAGAGAGTAGTGTTAAAAGAGTTCAAATAAGATCAATCCGAAAGAGTTCTCATTCTTTTTGACTGTGGAGGTCCCTTGGGCTGCTTCCACACACACGGGGCACTTTGGCCTCATGGTAAACTAAGCAAACACAGGAAGGGTGTGTCTTGGCATCTGATGCCCTCCCCACCCCTGGATGGCGCTCCTTGGAGCCCTGGGGATGATGAGGCCACCTCCACTTACCGGACCTCAGGGAGCCAGGAGATAGCTGCGCTCTACTGGGTGACCGGGTGCGAGGTGTCCTTCCAGCTCCTCTGCTCCTTGAGCTGCCAAACAGAAGAGGACACAACTGAACTAGAGCCTGGAAAGAGGACCTGCCATCAGCGAGCCTGGTGGGACGGGGGTGGGGACGAGACCCGATGTGCTGTTGCTATTCCCGTTATCCTCGCGTGTGCACGGAAGTACAAGGAAAGCCATCTCACCCGGCACTGTAGGAAATTCCCACTGGCCCCTGTACACGTGGGGAAGAGAGGACACAGACTTCTGAAAGTTTGCAAGGCCGCTCAGATTCATATTAGCTCAATGGCCTTCAAGGAAAAAAAAAGCACTGCTCTGACCAGAGGAGGAATGTGAGGAGAAGATCAGAGATTTGACCAGCTGCTCAAACTAAACTCTGCTACTTGGTAGCTGGGCAATACTTGGCATTAGACTCAGCTTCTCTGAGCTTTCTTTCTCACCAGGAGAGGCCTGTCCTTATCCACCTATTCGACACAAGCCCTTGGGGCCTGGCACAGAGGAAATGCCCAGCAAAGAGCTGCTGTGATTATTATATTCATATAGAATTCTTTGTGCAGGGGCTGGGAGTGAAGTTCAGTGGTAGGGTGCTGGCCTTCGAGGCCTCGTGAAACCAAGAGAATTCTTTCTGCACAGGTGCGCTGAGTGATGGTCTTTTGGGGTATCCTGCAAATGTCCAAAGTTGTTGAAGTATTTTACATGTTCCTTCGCCTTTAGGAATCCTTCAGTGGTAGACTTTCTGCCCATACAAAACTAATATTCCCTAACCGTTCAGCTTCCTGTTTAAGTAAACCTATTTGACCAGTTAGACTCTGTACAGAAGATTTTATTTTAATACTATTCACCAACAGGGGTTCTTTACACCTGCACCACCAAGAAAGATCACAGCCTCCCACTTAGGTAAGAAATACTGAGCCACACTAAGTCTTGGTCCAAAGTTCTCACCAGCACAATGGCCAAATTAACTAAGGCCGAGCTTCTGATTAACAAACAGTGCTTGCAGGAACCTGGCATTTGACATACTTCTTTGGGCACAACCTTGCTGTGCACAAGTGCCCGTTTCAAGGGTAATAAAGGAGCTGTCTGTTTGCTTACAGCTCACAGAGGTGGCGCCATGTCGTTACACAGCTTTTACCTCTCCCACCCTCTGAACCCTTAGAAGGGAAGTCTGCAGCTCCCATGCCAGCTTCTCGGGTGAACAGAATGAGTCTGAAAAGCACCTCGGTCCTACTTGCAGTCCTGAAACATCCATTTCTCAAGAAACATGAATATGGTCCCAACTTCAAAGCAACGAAGAAGGAGATCAGGTGTTTGAACAGGTGCATATTATGACCATCCAGTGGCTCCGAAAACAAACTGCTCTCCCCGACGGTTCTGGGCTTCCCTTTATTGACATGTTATAAAACAGGAATAGGACACATGGAAGGAACCATGGAACTTGAGAACCCTTGTCCCTGCCTCTTAGGAGGTTCTCAGTCCCCTCACCCAGCCAGTCATATGCCAAAGTCCTTCCTCAGTCTCCAAATGTAAAGACAGAGTCTTTAAAGAAGTGATAAAGGCTACACGAGGTCTCCGGCCAGTCCCCCGTGTAACCTGGCAGGTGTCTTTATCGGAAGAGGTTGAGACACAGGCTAAAGGAGAGCCATATGGAGACACAGTGCAGAGACAGCCTCAACCAGCTCGGGAGAGGCCTCGGGAGAAGTCAAACCTGCTGATGCCACGAACGAGAGAACTGTTGAAGCCATCCATGCAAATTATGGCCATGGCTTGACTGTGTTGACTGCCCTTCAGCCTGCAATCCCTGAGCTGAGCCAGTCCAATCTGATGCCCAAAACATCCACCACTCATGCTTGCAGCAAATGCACTAGTTGAGCACATACTGCAAGCTGTGGCCAATGTCAAGCTCTGGAAACAGCAGCAGTGGATAAAGTGGATCTGCTTCCCAGTTTCAGTCTAGGAGTAGAGTCTAGGCATTAAGCTAGGCTAGAAATACCAAACTGCAAATACAAACTCATGGACGTGGTGATTCCTGAATTCTAGCTCCTTGCAATGCTTAGGACAAGAAGATATGCTTTAGCCCAACTGAGCAACTGAGTAAGACCCTGTCTCAAAAATTAAAAGTATTCCGGCATGGTGCTACATGATTGTAACTCAGCACTCGGGACACAGAAGCAAGAGGATCACCTGGGCTACACAGTGAGTTCAAGGCCAGCCTGTACTACAAAGCAAGACCCTGTCTCAAAAAATAAATAAATAAATAAATAAGAAAAAAAAAAAAAGCAGCTGCCCTCCAAGAGGGCACAAGTTTGAGGAACACAGAGTTGCAATCATGTCATTACGAAGCATTGTGACTCTGGCTGTCATATGCCAGAAGAGTGCGGAGGGGTAAGAAGATGATCTACGTCTGCCTGGCTGATCAAGGAAAAGGTGAGCCAATCCCCAGAGGAGGTGGACAGGGCATTTTCGAGACAGAAAGAACAGCCAGATCCCGGGTAAAGGAACACCAGGAGCATGACACCTTGAAGAAGGACACTAGGTTGGGCCCAGGCAGGGGAGGGCAGCGGGACCTGTCACTAGGATCAAACACAAGCCAGGACTCCACGTCTGGTTGCACAGGAACCACTGGGGAATTTAAATCAGAAAGGCAGAGCTCCTGGAACCACACTTTGGCAAGAGCACTCGCACCGCAGTGCAGGGAAGCCAAGCTGCCAGGGAAGATGCAGGCGGTAGCAGAGACAGGGAGAACGCTCCTGCCACAGCCCGGGGGGACAGTTCTTGCTTTTTGGTCAATGAGAAAATGCCTTTCTCAAGAAACTTAATTCTACTTTGACCTCAGCAAACTAACCTACCTTCTTCTTTTTACATATTAGGATCATGCATCACTGTATCTTAGTTTCCTCATATTTTCCTCAGTTTATAAAGTTGGTTGATAATAGCACCTTCCACCCAGGATACTTTGAGTTAACTAGTGCTAGCCTTCAGTCCAACAAATGTTAATTAAAGCAGAAACAAACAGTAAAGAACAAATGGAAAATTAACGTTTGTCCAATATATGGCAATTTTCTTCAGTAAATATGAGCCAGAATCGAATGGTAGACACAGCCACAAAAGGTCGAAAACTTGGGCCAGGGATTTAGCTCAGTGGTTCCAGCGTCTGCCTTGTGAGCTCAAGGTCCAGAGTTCAATCCCCGGTAACCACATTCCACAATGCCGGCCGTGGTGGCCCACACCTGTAATCCCAGCACTTGGGAGGCAGAGGCAGGAGGATTGCTGTGAGCTCTACATTGAGTTCAGCACCAGCCTGAACTACAAAACAAGACCCTGTCTCAAAACTAAAATGAAATAAAGATGGCAGGGGGAGGAAAGGGGACTGCAGGGTTAACAGAGCTGGGTATGATGGTATAATCCCAGTACTTTGTCAGCTGAGGCAGGAGAACTGACAGTTTGAGTCCAGCCTGAGCAATTTAGCAACTTAGAAGCTGTCTCAAAAAAAAAAAAGTATCTAGACAGATAGATAGATTCAATGATTGAACTGATTGCTGGGAATATCAGTACTACTGAAAAAGGAGGAGGGGATATTTATAGTCCTAAGAGAAGAGATAAATATTTGCATGAGAGGAACTTGCCTTAAAAACATTCAATTTCCAAACTCATCCTCTCTTGAAATGGCTAAAGCTTGTTAGGAATGTAATAAAGCTTTTATTATGCAAGAAATGTTTTTGAACCTGTCTTCCATCCATAGGGCAGCACTCTTCCACGCCTGGACTTGCAGGACAAGCTGCCCTCTTGTGGTCTTGATACATTTCTATTTCCTGAGCAGTATGGGAGAGCTAGGGCGCTGCGTGGACAGAGCTGAGAGAGAAAGGCATGTGGAAGGGCTGCTCTGTGTGGTGCACGCACCCCATGGGCTGGGGCCATATCAGGAAGGGGGGCTCCAAGCTAACAGGCCAACTGAATGTCCACGTAAATGGCCGCTTCTTGTGTGTGTGCTCTACCACCTACTTTCCTGGTGCTGTGCATGTCAGAAGTAAGCAGACGTCTCACAAGGTCGGGGCCAGCAAAGTGTAACTGCCTATTCCAATTCTGCCACCTGCGAATAGTATTCACTATTCCCAGAAATCTTTGTACCAAGAAAGAAAACAAAAAACCCAAACAATTCTCAGTGCTGTTTTAAAAATGAATACTGGCATGCAAAGTCAAGGTGTCTCATAAGATATTTAACATTAGCTGAGGGACAGAGGGGAAGGTGAAAACAATGAAGAAAGGATCAAAAAGCATCATTTCAAGGACTTATGGAAAAAGGACAAAAGATGACATAAGCAGCTTTCTCCTTAGAAAGCAGTCTGCCTTGACACAAGGCCTTTTGAAGGAAAATACAGGGCGCCCAAGAGTTGTTAGAAGTCAAGGCCATTCGCCAATAGAGGCTGTTTCTCCTGCTGAGGCGGTAAACTCATCTAGTCCAGACAGCGCACAGAAGGGAGCTGGCCTGCACCGACCGACACCCAGGCTGGACTTGCTCCTTTCTGTCCAGCCTCCCTCTGCTCCTCAACAATGCTAAACCCATACAGTCCGGGGCAGACCTTTCCTTTTCTGTGCTCACGTCACTTCCTCACTTCCTGTAACCTTCTGACGCTTCTCTTCACACTGAGGGAGTTTGCCTTCTGCTCCTTGCCTAGCCTGCTTCCAAAAGTCTCCAGCCTCCACATCAAGTCCCTCCTCGTGCCTGCCGCAGCCAGACAGCTCCTGCGGCCTCCCCAGCCTCCCACCTTAGCTCCCACTGCCCAGGCCCGGCCTCCTCCAGTCCTCTCCCAGACTGGACGCTCAGCTCTGCTCAAGCGCCACCACCTCCGTGTTTTTCCAGACTGTTCTGACTGACTGATCAGTACTGAGGAGCAAGCCCAGGCCACGCTGAGCTGCAGCCTCAGACCTTTTTTCTTTTGTTCTTTCTCTTTATTTTCCATTTTTGAGACAAAGTCATGCTAAACTGCCCAGGCTGGCCTGGACTTCCCTGCCTCAGCCTCCAGCACAGCTGGGAGCACTGCTGTGTGCCACCAGCCCCTACTTAGGTGCTTCGGCCCCCCAGCCCCCAACCTTGCACTCTTTCTCTTCTTATTTTTCTTCTCTATATTTATTACATGGAATTGCATTATACTTCCATTTTTATTCCATCTGGTCCTGAGAAATGTGAGCTCCATGCAAAAGGCTTTCTCTTTCTCACCAAGGTGCCCACTGATCCTAACACAGAGCTGTCACTAACCAGAAGTTTTGTTTTTTAAGAGAGGAGCTCCCATGTATTCCAGGCTGGGATTGAACTCACTGAAATCCTCCTGCCTCAGTCGGCTGAGTGCGGGGATTACAGGCGTGAGCCACCATGCCCGGCTGATCTTCACTATGTGAGAAATGAAATTCTCCCCTCTGCGAAATAATGAATGCGCACCTACCCAAACCTGTCTGAGCAGCTATCAGCACCAGCAGGTCTTCCTTATTCCAATAAAAGTCTATGTCCTTTATCTGAATTGCAAAGTGACAGGGGTTGAAGTGACAGGGGTTGGCCGACACCAGCTATACATTATCCTTTTGCGATCACAGGTTCAAAGTGACCTTAGCTAGAGCCCTTTTGTTCGGAAGCCGAGTACACATTGCAGAGAGGTTTAAGGTGACTCCAGGACGACATGGTCACTTCGGGTACACAGCACATCACCGTCTCTAACCCAGCACCCTGCAAAGAATGAGCCAGCAGATGCGCACCACACCAGGCAGGTTGCTCTTCCTCCCAGGCTGGGTGCTCACCCAATGAGACCTACTTTCTCTCACTGCCCGCCCAACGCTAACTTCCAGTCACTGCATTCGTGCGCCATCACTTCCTGTCCTCTTCCTTTCAGAGCACAGTTTGATACAAACCAAATACAAAAGTACATTTGGAGCTGGTTCAGTTCTAACAAACAGCCGAGAATGCAAAATCCTTCAGAAAAAGTGGGCCAAGTAGAGAAAACATAAAAATGAGAGCACAAGCTGTGGAGTGGGCACAAGGGTCTCGAATGTCATTCAAGGCAGGAGCCCCAGGTTGCTCCCACTCACTTTCCTGCAACACTGAGCACTGTGCCCGGCACGAACCCAGGCCTGTGTGCTGCCAGAGAGAGGAGCAGAAAAGGGCATTCTAGATTCATTATGAAGTCTATCGGAAATCAAACTCAGGACCTTGCGCTTATGAGACAGGCATGGCACCACTGAGTGAAATCTCTGGCCTACAGTATCTTTGAACAAATGCTTACCTTTGCTCAACACTTTCTGTTCTCATACAGACAGACAGACAGATGTATTACCAAAGTCTCCCAAGACATGTACAATTTGGCAAAACCAAGTCCTTTTTTTCTGGCAGTGAATCTGACTCGGCTCTCATGAGAGCTCCCCAGCCTTCATTTCGTTCCTTCCAGGGTGTCTCACTGTCCAAACGCTTTGCCGAAGACTGCTCATGGGGCACCACCCCAAACAGTGGTACGGGCTGAGCATCCCTGACCAGAACCTTCAAGTCCCAAGTGCTCCTAAACCTGAAACCGAGGGCTGGTGCAACACCAGAGCAGAAACCCCACGACTGACCGCACAGAGAGGTCACAGCCAAAACACACGGGCACTAAAAACGCTCTCTGAAATCACCTTCACACCACGCACAAGAAGTAGCTGGAACACACGTGAATGTTGGGTTTGGATTTGGCACTCATCCTCAGAGATCTCACACTGTGGACGCAAATATTCCCAAATCCAAAGAAACCTGAATCTGAAGCATTCTGGCCCTAGCATTTAAGTAAGGGATACTCAACTTGTGTTGAGTAACACAGGGGACACGCAACACAGTATTTCTCTCCGATCTGAAATCGTTTGGATTCCAAAACACATCTGACCCCACCACTCCTGATAAGGAGGCCTTGGGTTTACACTGATGCAGAAGTCACCTGTCTGAAGTCACACACAGCCAAGACCACGGCCCAGCAGCCCATTCTGCATCCTGGCTGCAGCCGACATCTCTCCTCTGACATGACAGGTAGGGATGAAAATGTCAACTGCAGCAGCAGCTCCTCTGACAAAAGCCCAGGGACGGGTCAGCAGTGAGTGCTGGCACTGGCCCCCTTGGCAGCTGTGACAGCCCTGAGGGGTCTCTGGCCAATGGACTGCCCAAAAGGACAGAACCCTCTGGGAGAGGGCATCCAGTTGTGATGGGCAGACTTCCGTGAGAGGCTGGTGGAAAATGCTGAGCCCGAGCTGCGTGGGATCCACAGTCACCTGTGCATTCTTCCTTGGTGTGGTGTTGCTGCGTGCGTGTGTGCACGCATGTGTGTGTTTTCTGTTTTCATTTTTTTTTCCCCCAATATGAGGAATTGAACCAGGGCCTCATACATGCTAGGCAAATGCTCTGGTACTGAGCTACAAACTCCAGACCTTCCTTTAAAATCTTCTTTTGAGACAAAATTTCACTAAGTTGCCTGGGCTGGTCTCAAACTTGAGATCCTCTGCCTCAGTCTCCTGGGTGATTTGGATAACAGTTGTATGCTACCGTACCCTACTATTTCCCTTTTTTTTCAGTTTTTGGTTCTAGGTTTTTAAATTTTATTTTAGGTGCTGGGGCTCGAACTCAGGCTCTCGAGCATGCTGAGCATACACTCTGTCACTGAGCTACCCGCCCGGCCCTTCCCACTCACTCTGAGGAGGATGGGAGGTGAGAGTGGGCTGTGAAGATGGCGAAGTCCTGTGCATGTGAGGAGTCAGGCTCATTAGAGCCATTTCTCTTCACAGCCAGAGTACAGAACAATAACACACTGCATTTCAGCTTTTTTTCTATCTTCTACACTCATCACTTGAGGCAAAAGATGCGGTTCAATTCAGGCCAGGAGCGTTCTCACCTCCCCAGACAGCAGGCGCTACATCAGGTCTCAAACACCACTTCCCTGCAGAGCCACCCTGCCCGTGTCCGTGCTTCGTCCCAGTCAGCGTTCTCAAGCGGCGCTCAGCCCAGTGCCCCCGGATCTGAGGGATATGCTTCCTGTCTCGCTGCGCCCATCAGTTACCTCAGCAGGACACAGTCCTTACCTCAGTTCCCCCTCTGTACTCCAGCTGTAGCCCAGCACGTGACAATCCCGGACCTCGAGAGATCCAGGGACGAACGGAAGAATGAACAAATGGACAGGCCTGGAATCTCCCAAGAGGAACCTGGGGTTGGCGAGCAAGTCCTTCTCCACCTCCGCACTTCCTCCCAGTCCTCTTCGGCTGCTCATCATCTGCTGCCCATGACCCACGGCCGCTGAGTCTTAAACTCTTACCTAACTTTACTGTTCTCATTTAACTTTTGCCTCGCTCAGATCTTGTCTTCCCAGCCACACAAGAACACTGAGTGCCGCGACAACGTCTTGGACTCTCATACCTCCTAGAGTGGCGTCACATCTACTCTTCCCTGTCTGGCTTGACTTGTAACCAAAACAAGGACTGTTATTCTCAGTTTTTGCCATCAGGGAAACTGAAGCCCACCAAAATTCAGTGACTCAGTTCTTGGAAGTTGGAATTTGAATTCAGAAATCAGTTTCTCCCCTGTGAACTTTTTGGTCTTTTGTTTTATGCTGACTTTAGACTCTATGGATTTTAGCCTTTACATATCCATTTATTCAATTATTTACTCTTTTGGGGTTTTTGGTTTTGTTTTGTTTTAGAGACAAGGTATTGCTACCTAGTCCAGCAGGCCTCAGACTCTTGCTTCTGCCTCTGGGATTACAAGTGTGGACAACGGCACCCCACCTGAACCATTTATTCTAAGAAGTATTGACTGAGCCCTACTCTGATCACTGTGGTGAATAGGAGAGACTTAGCTTTTATTTTACCCATATTATACTACAATCAAGCAGTTAGTATTTTTCTCTCACTATGGTTGTTTCTTTCTTTTTTTTGTTTTGAGATAGGGTCTCACTTTGTAGTTTAGGCTGGTCCCAAACTCACTATGTAGCCCAGTCTAGCCTCGAAATCACAGCAATCTTCCTGCCTCTGCCTCCTGAGTGCTCCAATTACAGGCATGAGACACCATGCTCATATTGTTGTATGTGGTTATCAGGGATCGAACTCTGCACTGTGTACTCACCAGGCAGATGCTGGAACCACTGAACTAAATCCCCGGTCCTACTACGGTTGTTTCTTTAGCAGCCACTTAACCAAACCAGAACATTCACTAAAAGCAGGGCCTTGTTCACTTGCGTGGAACATGGGAGCAAGGAGCTTAGTCAATATTTTTCAAGCAAGTCTAACATGCAGTCAAATCACCTCCGAAGGCGGTCACGGGTGGCAGAGTAGCCCTCTAACGCGGGCGCCACTTTCATGATGGCGGAGGTGTGCAACACCGGGCCTCACCGCACTGTTTCTTTCCGGGCCCCTAAGACAAGATAGGGTCAAATGAGGACACTGGAAACAACTAGGGCAGACTTTAAAATAAAACGAGGGCTCCACAGACGAGAAACCAAGGTGCCGTTTCACTGTATAATACAGATTCCATCTTGGCTGCCATGGGTGACTGACACCAGGCAGGACACGGAAAAGCTTGAGTCAGCAGTGTTTGGCATCCTGTGGCTATCTTTCCCACCATCTTTTCAACCCCACCCAGATGAGGAAGGCTCTGGGGTTTGCAAGTAGGGTTCCTGTCATTTTTTTGCTAAGTCAGGCCCTTTATCACACAGTAGAAAGAGCTCTCGTTCCTGATTTCTCAATCCTGATTCCTGCTCGCCGTGTAAGTATACTCCAGCCTGCCTCTTGTGCACAACAAACCACAAATTAAATACAAAGCTCAGAGTTCCCTCCAACCTATACACTGTAAGCAGCTCTTAGCATTTTGGTGGTGGGGGAGATTCAAATTATTTGCAATAGCTAACTGTCACATAAGTTAGCAAGCAGGTCTGGGAATAGCTGACATAAAACATGCCCTCAATTTCATGATATTACTTTTCTTTTTCATTTTTCTGCCCTAACTTTTATAGTGACACAATACTTAAAAACCCAGATCAAGCTGGGCATGGTAATCACACACCTGTAATCCAAGCACTCTGCAGACTGAGGCAGGAGGATCGCAGCAAGTTCAAGGCCAGCCTGCCTTACACAGTGAATTCAAGAGCAGCCTCCCTCAAACAAAGGAACAGACAAACAAAACTCACTGGAACTCACAATCCAGTGAACTCCCTGGATAGTGTGTGACTGATCTCACAAGCAAAAGCCACCGGGAGGTGGCCCCCACGGTCCCCTCCCCTGCCTAGTCTGCCCCTGACGTTTCCGTGTTCAGTTGGCTGTATGTATGCACACTCTCATTGACTGCAGGCCTCTATTGTAATGTAAATCCAAACTTGCTGTCCCCATTTCTCTCATTATCTGCCACCGTGCCAGGACGGGCTTAGTTCTAGGCACTATGGGAAACCAGATCAAGGGTCTGGTTTTAATTCTCCCAACAAATAAGCAAGGTAGGAGTTGTGAAATCCATTCTCAGTAAAGGAAATGGAGACTCACAGAGACTGTCTTGTTTAAAGGCTTCCAAGAAGTAGACAGGGACTTAAATCTTGGTCTTCCTGGCATTGTTCCATTGTCTTGAAATAAGAACTACTTCCGCTAGGGGGTCA
>PVIR01031977.1:0-19027 GCA_004026965.1 Petromus typicus
TGGAGGCTGAGCTCAGGGCCAGCCTGAACCACAAAGCGAGACCCTGTCTCAAAAAAAAAAAAAGAAAAAGAAGACTTAAAAAAAGATGTTTGTCATTACCAAAAACAGGTATCTTTAGGTAAAATAAAACCCCTCTGCTATGCAGATAGTTCTAGTTATCTGGTCAACAGCCAAAGATTTAAGGTCTTTTTTTCTTCTTTCTTTTTTGAGACAGGGTCTCTCTTTGTAGTTCAGGCTGGTCCTGAACTCAGCCTCGAACTCAGCAATCCTCCTGCCTCTGCCTCCTGAGTGCTGAGATTACAGGCGTGAGATACCACACTCGGCATTGTGGTGTGTGGTAGTGATTGCTGGTAGGCGTGAGTTACCACGCCAGGCATTGCTGTATGTGATTACTGGGGATCAAAGCCAGGACTTTGTGCTTGCAAAGCAGGTACCAGAACCACTGAGCTAAATCCCGGGCCCAAGATTTAAGGTCTTTGGCTCCAATCTTTTGCTCGTTTCTTACTGTTGGAATTTCATATTCATTTCTTTGTGTTGGATGACTAATACCAGATGGCATTCTGTCCTACCATCCTCAGCTTTCAGAGCAGACAAATTCTCAGCTGGTCGATCAGTTGCTTCTGTCTCTCTGTCATCTTGTGCTGTAGGGTTTTCTGGCTATCTGTATTAGCAGTTGAAGCTGGACAGTGAGATCGCTGCTGACCTTAGGTCTTACTTTGATCTTTCTTATGCCCTTCACTGGCATCCTCTCCAGGTTGCTTTGGGGAGGAGGACCCTAGGGAGTCATGTCCACAGCCTGGATACACTGTTTTATCGCTGATCTCCCTCGTTCTGCTGGTTCTTAGCACCCTTCACTCCTTCTCCCTGCGGAGGAAGACTGGAACACTGTTGACACCCAGAGTGTCCACTTGTAGTAAGGTTGGAATCTTTGCCTGCAGCACCTCTGCTGTTAGGTCTGGCTTTGGGGAGTAGTGTTGACACCCTCTTCTCTGTTCACTCTTTATATTCTGGTTATTCTTCTGGTGACTGTTTGCAGCACCACCACATCACAAATAGTGTTTACAGTTATGATGGTGGGCTGCGTACTTACTGCTTTGGACTGGAACTCTACCAGGACCTGTAACAGTTGCTGCCCCTGCACTCTCTTCTCCTTCAACATCAAACTCCACAGTCTCTCCATCCCCTACGCTGCGATGGTACTTCCTGGGGTTATTCTTGTTATTCTTCATGGCAGCCTGATATACAAATACATCTTCCTTAGTGGCATTCCTGTTGATGAAGTCATTCCACTTTTTATATTGAACCATTTTTTTTTTTTTTTTTTTAGGTTTTTTGAGACAGGGTCTCGCTTTGTGGTTCAGGCTGGCCCTGAGCTCAGCCTCCAACTCACATCACAGCAATTCTCCTGCCTCTGCCTCCCAAGTGCTGGGATGACAGGCGTGAGCCACCACGCCCGGCACTGTGGTATGTGGTATGTGGTTGCTGCTGGGGTGAGTCTCCACGCCCAGTATTGTTATGTGGTTACCGGGGAATCGAACCCGGGCCCTTGCGCTTGCAAGACAGGCGCCGGAACCACTGAGCTAACTCCCCGGCCCCCTATATTGAATCATTTCATGGTCCCCAAACCTTCCTTGTGATGACTTTCTTGTCCCCACAGCAGGTGCTGTTGAAATGAGGCTTTCTGCACTGTAGTTTGCTAGTCTTAATGTCAGCAGCACTGATGGCAGCGCAGCAGGTGGCTGCTGGGTCTTGCCTTGCCTGCAGCACATTCGGCTTCTGCAGTAACTAGGTGGGTGCCACAGCCCTCCTTGAGGCTCTCTGAGGTCCACTTTCTCCTCTTACTACCAATCTAACTACCAGTGTTAATATCTCGGTTCTGATTATTGTACTTAGGTTATGTAAGATAATATGAGGGAAAGCTGGGTGAAAGTTACAGAGGAAAACTCTATAAGATTTTTGTATTTTTTTCTGTGCATTTGAAATTAGTTCAAAATTAAGTTATAAAAATGTAATCCATATGTACTTGAACTACTATTAAATAATATTTGCAGCCAAAGGCAATCCAAGTTGATAAACTTAGTTCAGAAATCATAGAAGAAAAAAAAAAACACTTTGCTTTCCAACATAGGTCAGAGATTTTTATTCCAAGCCATGAGAAAAATCAATGTAAAAACTCACCCAAAATTGCAGAGAGGTTTGAAAACTCTGGTGCCTTCTCTATTGCTATTGCTTTACTGGTGTCCAGAAGAGTAGAATTCTTGCACTGCACGTGTTCAGTCAATCTGGGACACTCCCAATCTAAAACAGCAGAGACAAAGAAATGGAAAAAACTTTAAATAGCCTATAAGCAGCAGGTTACCTCTCCCCCTTTACTTAGGGGTCCAGCTCATACAAACTATAGTAATTGAAAATTTTGGATATAACAGAACAAAAAGACAAGATGTGACGGCATCAAGATAAGAAATATTCTGGACCAGTGATTTAGCTTAGTGATTCCAGCATCTGCCTCACAAGCACAAGGTTCCAAGTTCGATCCCTGATCCCCAATAACTACATATCACAATGCAGGGTGTAGTGACTCATGCCTGCAAGCCTAGTACTCAATAACCACATACTACAATGCCGGGCATGGTAGCTCATGCTTGTAATCCCAGCACTCCAGAGGCAGAGGCAGGATAATCACAATGAGTTCGAGACTAGCCTACTCTACATAATGAGTTTGGGGCCACTCTAAACTACAAAGCAAGACCCTGTCTCAAAAAAAAAAAAAAAAATTCTACAGCCCATTCCAGTTCTTCATCCTTGCCTTCCTTCCTAAATCTTCACTCCATTAAGATTACTTTTACTGGACAAGGTGGTATATGACTGCAATCATAGCACTCTGGAAAGCTGAGTCAGGGAGACCCAAAATTTGTTTCTAGCCTGGGCAACTTAGCAAGACTCTGTCTAAAAATAAAAAATAAAACGTTCTAGGGATACAGCTCAGCTCATTGTAAAGTCTCTCCATTCAGTCAGTCCCCAGTATCATGAAAGATGACAATGACTGATACTGATCTAAGGGGACAGACGGCACACATGTAAAACTACATTCACCTTTTGTGTTGTGCTGCATTTTTATATCCCAGTATCAAATTACTAAGTAACACACTTACACTGCTGTACTTGATAACGGCTGTAAGCTTTCTACTGACTTTTCATTATTCATTCTTATATATCCTTACCCCACCTTGCCTACTTCTCCTACGATCCCCTTACTATCATGTATTGTTGGATCACTATTCATTGTAGATATTATGATAAAATATTATAAAATGTTATTTATACTTATGATGTACCACAACCACCTTTTGTTTTTCCTGAAGTCTTTCCTTGCCCTATTGGTTTAGTTTTCTATGTCCTTTTTATCTATTTAATCCCAAACTCTAGAAAGTTGTATAATTCAGTGTACCCCCTTACTCTGGTGTTCTGAAATTTCATAATATCGTACCTTGTTTCATATCATGCACTAGATACACTGAGATTATTTTAACCCAGAAATACATGTTCTGTACCTCCATGTTCTTGAATTATTTCTTTGATAATTTTTTAAAAGTAATTTTTCCTGGAACTTCTGTTATCTGATGCTGAACTGCTTATACTGTTCTCTCAACATATTATTCTCTTCTTAATTTCTTTTTTCATTATTTTGCCTCTTTTTAAATTTTAATCCTTTTTCTGGAAATTTTTCATTTTCCTTCTTATCCTTTTATTCAGTTTTCCCTTCTGCTATTGCATTTAATTATTAGAATATTCTCTGATTTATAGTGTCTTATTTCTAATTAATGCAATAAATATTTTATTATTTCAGTGAAGACTTTAAAAAATATCTTCTACTACTTGTCATTTCTACATTTTCTAAATTCTTAAATGGGTTTTACTGTAGTTAGAGCATTTAATATCTACCTTTTAAGGGCCGGGGATATAGCTCAGTGGTTCTGGCGCCTGTCTTGCAAGCGCAAGGACCCGGGTTCGATCCCTGGTAACCACATAACAATACTGGGCGTGGAGACTCACCCCAGCAGCAACCAGTACCACATACTACAGTGGCGGGGCGTGGTGGCTCACGCCTGTAATCCCAGCACTCAGGAGGCAGAGGCAAGAGGTTTGCTGTGATGTGAGTTTGAGGCTGAGCTCAGGGCCAGCCTGAACCACAAAGTGAGACCCTGTCTCAAAAAACCTTAAAAAAAAAAAAAAAATATATATATATATATACATGTATATATATATATATACCTTTTAAGCAAAATTTTAAGTCTATAATACATTATTATTTGCCATAGCAACAGTGTTAAAAAATAGCAGATCTCTAGAACTTAGATATCTCACGTAAATGAAACTCAGTGCCTACTGAAGAGCAACTTGCTATGGTTTAGATATAGAATGCCCTAAAAAGATACATTATATTCAGAAGTTAGGCTCTGGAAGGTGACTGGATTATGAGGACACTACAGTTGATTTGTCTTAGAAGGTAGAGCCTAGGTGGAGGTAGGTGGGGGTGTATTCCCCTTCACCACCCTTCCTTTGGCTTTCTCCTTCCTGTTGCCCACGATGTGAGCAGTTTTCCTCTTGGGCTCTCCCACCATGTCAGCCAGCTGTTCATGGAAAATGTGAGCCAAAATAAACTTCTCTTTCCTTAAGCTGTGCATGTGGAGTACTGTGTCTCAGCACAGGGAAAGTTCAGTAGACCATTGTATTATGACTGGCCTGATATACAAACCACTCGGGTTAATTAGGTTAATGGAAGATTCATCTGCCTTTTTTTTTTTTTACCTATAGTGTATACCCAGGGAAACATTCAGGTCTCTGCTGTATTGACTTACAATCAACTTGAGTTACAACTATGCCCTGGGAATCAATGGAGTTTCTAAGACAAGGCTCCACTGTATCTAAGACACAACTCACTTTTCTCTCCCATCAGCTCACGTCAACCATTATTCTATTCTCTGTTTCTATGATTTTTGACAATTTTAGGTAATTCATATTAATGGAATGACACAGTATTTGTCTTTCTGTGACTGCATTATTCCAATTAGCATAATGTCTTTAAGGTTCATCCATGTTGTCACAAGTGGCAAGATTTCTTTTTCCAAGCTAAGTAAAATTCCATTTATGTTCATATTACACTTTATTCATCTGTTCATATACTTTAAGGTTTTTTCCTTATCTTGGCCATTGTGGATAATGAACATTATATGTAATGAACATGGAAGTGCCATTTCTTTGAGATTCTGACTTCATTTTGACTCATTAGGGAATTGTTCAATCATATCATTATTTATTTTTAATTTTTAGAAAATTTTCTCATAGCTGCTGCACCCATTCCTGCCGACAGTATTAAGTATTATAACTCATCCACACACTTGCTGACACTTGTCGTATTTTCATTTTGTTTTCTGACAGCAACCATTTAAACATATGTGAGGAGTAATTTCACTGTGGTTTTTGATCTGCATGTTCGTAATGATTACCAATGCTGAGTAGTTTTTAACATACCTGTTCACCATTTCTATGTCTTTGAAGAAATGTATATTAAAGTTCTTTGCTCATTTTTATCAGGTTATTGTTTCTGTTTTGCTTTGCTATTGAGTTGTAGGAGCTCCTTACATATTTTAATCACTTTATCTGATAGATTGCAAATATTTTCTCTAATTCTGAAGTTTGTCACTATTACAGTTGAATTTTGCTCTTTGAAGATGCTTTCTTACCTTTACTATTGGTATCACATCCAGAAAATCACTGCTAGGAAAAAATATCACTTTTACATAATTTTTTTAGGAGTTTTACAGTTTCAGTTCCACTATTTCAGTCCTTAATCCATTTTCAGTTAACTCTTGTATATGATGGAGAGTTCCAATTTCATTCTTTTGCATGTAGATATCTGGATCTACCAACAGCATTTATGGAAAATGTTTTCCTCATCATGCAGTCCTAGGACCCTAACAAAGATCTGTTGGCCAGATATGCCCAGTATTATTTCTTGGCTTTCCATTCAGTTCTATTGGTGTACATCTATGCTATACTGTTTTGATGACAGAATGATAGTAATACATTGTTTCAATCATTATATTTTTGTAATATATTTTAAAATCAAGAAATGCGGCACTCCTGCTTTGTACTTCTATGTCTCAAGATTATTTTGGCTACCTGGGGTCCTGATGATCTCCATCCATTTTCCTACAAATGATAAAATTTTATTCTTCTTTATGGTTGAAGTTCTTTATGAACTTCACTGCATTATATATACTTTTTATAATCCATTCATCTCTTGAAAGGAATTTAGGCTTATTTCCTATCTTGACTACTATGAATTGTACTGCAATAAACACAGATAGCAGATATCCCTACAGCATGCTGATCTTAATACCTTCAAGAATTTACTAAGGAATGGGTTCCTTTTCACTTGCATCCTTGCCAATATTTACTGTTGTTTTATATTGTTAATGATAGTCATTCTGACAGGAGTGCGATAGAATTATAATATAGTTTTAATTTATATTTTCTTGTTGGCTGAACATATTGATTTTTAAAATATATTTACTGGATATTTGAAATTCTTTTGATAAATATCTCTTCAATTTATATGCCTATTTATTCATTGGGCTAGTTGGTTTTTTTGTTTAGTTCTTTGTATATTCTAGATATTAATTCTCTGATAAAGAGTTGCTGGCAAAGATTTTCTCCCTTTCTGCAGGCTGTTCCTTCATTCTGTTAGTTCTTTCCCCTGTTTTTTTTTTTTTGTACTGGGAATCAGACTCGTGACTTTGTGCTTGTGAAGCAGGCACCAAAACTACTGAGCTAAATCTAAATCTCCAGCCCCGTTTCCCTTTTCACATATTAACTTTCAATTAAACTGACATAGTCTGATTTATTAAGATGATTGCTCTTATTTTTGTGTTACTGGAGTTCTATTTAGGAAGTCTTTGCCTGTGTTCATGGTTTTCTTTTTTACTAAGCATTTACTGAAATAAAATTCTATTGGTACTGCTTTTGCTGTGTCCCTTAAGTTTTATTTATAACTTAAGGTATTCTCTAACACGTTTTCATTTCTTCTTCGACTCACTGGTTTTTAAAAAGTATGTTAACTTCCACATATTTGTGAATTATCCAGCATTCTTTCAGTAACTGATTTCTAGTATCATTCATCTGTGGTCAGTAAAAATACTTACAATGATTTAAATCTTAAATGTTTAAAGACTTACTTTGTGAGACAGGCATGCTTTCACCTGAGCTAAATCCTCGGCCCTATAATTATTTTGTTTTGTTTTTGTTTTGCAATACCAGGGATCAAACTCAGATCCTTGTGCTAAAGACTTGTTTGTAACCCAACATGTAGTCCATCTTGAAGTGTTCTATGTATGTGAGTATAATGTATATTCTGTTGCTATTAGGTAGAATGTCCTGCATGCCTATTTTATCCATTTGATCTAGTGTTACTGAAGTTTGCTGTTTTCTTTTTCTTTTTCTTGTTGTTTTTTGGAGACAGGGTCTCGCTTTGTAGTTCAGGCTTGCCTTGTGCTTACTATATAGCCCAGACAAGCCTCGAACTCACAGCAAACCTCATGCCTCTGCCTCCTGAGTACTGAGATTACAGGTATGAGCCACCATGTCTGGCACTGTGGCATGTGGTACTGACTGCCACTGGCCATGAGTCACCATGCCCAGCATTGTTGTATGTGGTTACTGGGGACCAGGGATCAGACTAGGGACCTTACACTTGCAAGACAGGCACCAGAACCACTCAGCTAAATCCCGGCCCCCGAAGTTTGCTGTTTTCTAATTATCTGCATGTTCTATCTACTATTGGAAGTAGATTACATTTTACTGGTGCCTACCTCTTCCTCTAGTTCTATTTTTACTTAATATATTTAGGGTCCCTGGGGCCAGGGAGTTAGCTCAGTGGTTCCGGCGCCTGTCTTGCAAGCTCAAAGACCCGGGTTCGATCCCGGTAACCACGTACCATACTGGGTGTGGAGACTCACGCCCAGCAGCAACCAGTACCACATACCACAGTGCCGGGCGTGGTGGCTCACGCCTGTAATCCCAGCACTCGGGAGGCAGAGGCAGGAGGATTGTGATGTGAGTTGGAGGCTGAGCTCAGGGCCAGCCTGAACCACAAAGCGAGACCCTGTCTCAAAAAACCTAAAAAATATATATATATACATATATACATATATATATACATGTGTATATATATATATGTATATACATGTTTAGGGTCCCTGATTTGGGTGCACATAGATAGATATAGATATAGATATAGATATAGATATAGATATATCTATCTATCTATATAAAACTATTATATCTTCCTTGTGAATTTACCTAATAATATTTATCATTATTTTGACTCTATCATTATACTTTATAAGATATCTTTAGTACCTTTTTGTAGTTATTTTGTCACTCTTCCTTATATTGCTATATTTATTTGTATTTCACAATTTGGGTGGTACTGATATGTTTTGATACCTCTTTCTTTTCTGTTTGTGTATATTCTGTATTTTCTTAGGGGTGACAATGAGACTTACATAAATCCTCCTGTACTATTATAGTAAATTTTAAGATGATAATAATTTCAAGTATATAAAAATTACTTTTACCCTCACTATACTTTGTTACTGATTTCACAATTTACATTTTTACACTGCATATTTATCATCATATTTAATAGTCATTTAAAGTAATTTAAACCTTTATATGAGAATAAATACTGACTTTTTAGAGCTTCAACTTGAAACACTTGAGCATTTCTTATCAGGTACCTCTTGTAATGAATTTTTTCAGGAAAGTCCTTATCTCTCTATTTCTGAAAGACAGTTTGGCAAAGTACGGTTGAATATGTCCTATTCAGCAATTTGAATACATTGTCTCATCCCTTATGGCCTGCAAGATTTCTGGGAAGAAATCCAACGCTACTTTTATAGAAGTTTCCTTGTACATGTCAAGTCACTTTTCTTGCTGCTTTCAAAATTCACTCATCATTTGGCTATGATGTATCTCAGTGTAGTCTATTTCGGACTCAATGGGAGTATTTGAATATTCTTTTCATTTCCCAAACTTGGGATACTTTTAACCATTATTTCTTTGAGTAAGGATTTCTGTCTTCTCCCCTATTCTTTTTCAGGATTCCAGTTATACATATATATTGATCTCTTTGATGGTACCCTATAAGCCTTTTAAGCTATCTTTATTCTTTTTATTTTTTCATGTTCAATCTCTGACCACATGATTTTAAATGATTTAAGTATGAGTTCGCTGATTTTTTATTCTTAATCCAGCCTGTTGTTGAACCTCTGTTAAATTTATTTCAGGTATTATATTATTTAGTTCTAAGATTTGTTTGGTTATTAAAATTTTGTGTTGAAATTCACTTTGTTCATGAATTGCTCTCTTTGTGCTAAAGACTTCTTTTGTAACTCAACATGTGGTCTCTTTAATGTTAGAAAATCCTACGTTAAAAAGAAACTAAAACAAAATATAACATGAAAATGACATCAGCTGCCAGCATAGAGAGCCCTAGACCTACTTTCTTCTCATGGATACACTGATTCAACAGCAATTCATGGTCTAATTCTCTCTGTGAGAAATCCATAAACTAATGGAATGAGTCCTACACCGTAGTCGAGCATAAAACAGCTTTGAGGATCTTTGTGATATTATTTTGGAATGGTTGCCAAATAATCACTCTATTTTCATTAGTATTGGTTTCATCAAGCATTTTATCTTGTTCTTTTGTTTAGACCATGTTTCTCTGTTTTCATATATTTGCATTTTCAGTGTTGGTATCTGTACATTAGAAAACTTATCCTAGACTCAAGGGCTTGTTTTGTACAATAGAAGATTCTCAGCAAACAGCTCAGAGATTGTTCAAGAATCAGTAATGGCTAATACATGTGTGTGTGTATGTGTGGTACCAGGGATGAAACCCAGTAGTACTCTACCACTAAACTTCATTCTCAGCTCCTTTATTCTTTACTTGAAACAAGCTCTTGCTAAATCACCCAGAATTTGAATCCTCTTGTCTCAGCCTTCCAAAGTGCTGGAGTTTATATGCATATGCAATAATGCCTGGCCTAACCAAGTCTTTGTTCTTAACAATGCTCAGTTATATAGAGTTTATTGGGTCACGTCAGTACTCTGAATCAGGTGAGACAGCAATCAGTCCCGTAGGAAACCCTCAGAAGAGAGCATCTGACACACAGTCCAGCCCTTCTCCCCCAGGGATAATGGTGGATTTGGGGCTTTTCCTACTTACTTTTCACTGAGTTAAGCAAAGGGGCTACAGAAAATACTTACATACTAGACTAAGTTTTTTTCCCCTCAGAAACAGAACAAGAAAAATCAGCCCTCAAGCATCTCAGATGTTCCTTCCCTACAACCTTTAGGGAGAACACCTGGAGCCTGGGAATTTCCTACCAATGACAGTACGTCGTGCCAGGGCAGGTACTATATGGTACGATGATATCTCAACCTTCCCTACTGGTTTCAAGGTGGCTACTTCATGCTCGACTAGGGTGTAGGGTCCTTCCATTAGTTTAGGGATTTCTCACAGAGAGAATTAGACCATGAATTGCTGTTGAATCAGTGTATCCATGAGAAGAAAGTAGGTCTAGGGCTCTCTATGTTGACAGCTGATGTCATTTTCATGTTATATTTTGTTTGGGTTTCTATTTTTAATGTTATAGTATTTTCTAACATTAAAGAATGTTCTTCTGATGATCCCTCAATCTCCAATCATATTTAAAAGGGAGACCTAAAAGGCTAAGTGTACTCCCTATGTCCAACATAGGCCTTGTAACATAGTCAGCTTCACTGTGGTGCTCTGACTGGGCAGTTTTAAAGAAGAAACATAAAGGTTAGTATCTATCTATCTATATACACACACATACATACACACACGTAAGTATACATGTATGTATATGTATATGCATATGTGTGTATGTATATACACATATGTATATATACACATACCATGTTTAGTACCTATCTGCACCAGGCTTTGTTGTAAGCCACCCTCTGTGGCACAAAACGAAAAGCATTTAGTTATCGTTCCATGTCTACTGGTTGGCTCAGGCAGCTCTGCCTCAGATTATAGGCCTACACCTGAAGAAGCTCTGTGCAGTTTGCAGGTTGCCTAGGGTTGATCTTTCTACTTCTCATTCTAGGTTTCCCAAAACGAGCAGAAGATAATTAAGATATATTTTTCTCATAATGACAGCATAAGCAGAAGAAAATAGTCCATCCATTTAAGTACATTTCAAAGTTTTTTTGTTCACTGGTGTCCTATTGGGTTATGTCAAGTAAATTACTGGCCACCTTCAAAGTCAAAGAGTATAAAATTACTATAGAAGAATGAGTAATTGGGACCAAAATTTTAAAATCTCACCATATCCTGGCTATTAATTGGGGCTATCATCTTCTAGCTTATAGTCCTTTATAAAATATCCAAAGAGTAAGTCTAGAGTCTCCACTTGAATAGGAAAGAGGCAGTTAGCATACCCGCCATGTTTCTGATATACTTTTTTAAAAGTATTTGACGCTATCAAATTGCAAGATTTTCTAGGATACTATGGTATAAACTGGCTTATTTGTGTTATATTCACATTGTTGATTTAGGATTCATCTTTCTGCTATATCAAACCACCTGATTACTAGCTCTCCAAACTTTATACTTTCTTCTTTCATACTTATTTTGTCCTTATGGGTTTGTTTTTTCAAAAGGAAAAAGAAATGAATCCATTTTATGCCACTGCAGAAAGTTGTAAAATATGAATTCAATTTCTCATCATCAACAAATGCTCTAAAGTATAGTAAATGGTAAACTATTAATTTATAGATGTGACAAGTTAATATTTAAGTTATGTGCTGAAAAGTAAAAGAAGCACATGAAATAAAGATAAGACATAGTTCAAGATAAATTTACATTGATTACATGTAAAATGGATTAACAGTTGAGTGTATATTAATATAAGTGCTAAAAGACATTTTTTCATCCTTCCCTGATCTGTAGGCTCTGGCTCTCTAGTTCTGTGTGACTACACATGGAACATAGCAGTAGTGGTTATGGGAGGAAGGTGTAAGTAAAAAAGAGAAGTATGTTTTCTCTTTTTTTTAGGTTTTGAGACAGGGTCTCGCTTTGTAGTTCAGGCTGGCCCTGAGCTCAGCCTCAAACTCATATCACAGCAATCCTCCTGCCTCCGCCTCCCAAGTGCTGGGATGACAGGCGTGAGCCACCACGCCTAGCACTGTGGTACATGGTACTGGTTGCTGCTGGGGTGAGTCTCCACACCCAGTATGGTATGTGGTTACCGGGGATCGAAAGCCAGGCCCTTGCGCTTGCAAGACAGACGCCGGAACCACTGAGCTAAATCCCCGGCCCGAAAAGTATGTTTTCTCAAAAGGAACATTTACTCATTGGAGAACATTTGTGAACAAAAACAATTTGTGAACAAAAACCAAATTAAGCTTGAAATTATATTCTCACCCAAATAATTCGATCCTCTGAAAAGTTCAGGTGATGAGAAGCTACTTAAATTTTCTTCAATACTATTGAATTCTGTGTAAGACTCTGTGACTGAATAGCTCAGAAGAGAACTGGAAGTATCACGTTGGAAAGTTGGTCCTATAAAATAAAATAAAAAAAACAAATAGAAAGGGTACAGTGTCCCAATAGAATATAAACTTTATATAATTCAAGTTTATAGAAATGTACATGCAGCTATATACCAAGATGTAAGAAACTGCTGACACATACAAGTGAAAAAGCATCATAGTACAAACTATTTTAGTTTGAATCTTAGAAAATAATATTTAATGTTAATAAAATACTTTTTTTTTTTTGAGACAGGGTCTCGCTTTGTAGTACAGGCAGGCCCTGAGCTCAGCCTCCAACTCACATCACAATCCTCCTGCCTCTGCCTCCCGAGTGCTGGGATTACAGGCGTGAGCCACCACGCCCGGCACTGTGGGATGTGGTACTGGTTGCTGCTGGGTTTGAGTCTCCACGCCCAGTATTGTTATGTGGTTATGGAGGATTGAACCTGGGTCCTTGCGCTTGCAAGACAGGCGCCAGAACCGCTGAGCTAAATCCCCGGCCCAATAAAATACTTTATTCCATTGTTCTTCAAGTTTTATTACTTACTCCCTTTATTTTGGTTCACTTTGTGATTCTTGGCCCCAAAAATTCAAGTTCCGTACATAAGTGATTCACTAATTGCAAACTAACAAGCTAAGGAAAGGAAAAGGTCTAGTTATTTCAGTCAAAAAACCAATGGGCTCACACAAATAAACAGATCAAAGGAACTGAATGGATAGGCCAGTATTAGACTCACACATATACGAACAACAGATTTTTGATCAAAATATAAAAGCTATTTAGTAGAAGAAGGATAATCTGTTATACAAACTGTGCTAGAACAACTGGTTATCTATCTGTAAAAAAGACAAAAATGTACTGTCTGTCATATAAAAAATTAACTTTAAAGGGCTCATAGCTCTTAAAACAAATCCTAAAACTAATCCTTGGTTCCTCACCTCACCACTTTTTTTCCTAATCCAATTGCTCTATGAAAAATGACATCTATCTCAGCTGTCCAAGGTAAGGTATTACTGTAAGAATCCTTTGCTACCTCTGTTCTAAATGCCTTGGAGTACTGATGGCAAACATTTAGAGACCAAGCACCCAATCTGCACCCCAGAACCTGCTTATTTATCACAAAGAGCTAACACTGCCATTAAACCTAAATTTAAACTAAAACCAAAAGTTTCAGTTTGTAAAAATAATTCATACATTAGCATCTTTTGTTTTAAAAGAAAACTCACTAACATCACCACTGCTATAAAGTGACTTGAACCTATTCTTGCTACCTTTTCACTTCTGTCTTCACTCTATTTATGTTGCTACATCTGTCTCACCTTTCATCTCTCAAAATTTCTTGAATACCATTCATAGCAGAGCTCTCCTTTCTACCAAGTCCCAGAACTCCAACCAGGCTCAGAAATAAGGAAAGCCAGCCGGGTATGGTAGCACACTTGTAATCCCAGCACTCAGGAGGCTGAGGCAGGAGGACCACCAGCATCTCGGGGCCAGCCTGGGCTACATAGTGAGTCCAAAGGCAGTTTGAACTAAACAGTGAGACCTTCTCTCAAAAAAAAAAAAAGCAAAAGAAATAAGGAAACCCCTGTATTCACTATTGGGTAGTTAGGTAGGAAAGAAAAAATATTCATGGTGTATGAGTACAAAGTTGTTCTCGGTATTACACATTAGAAACACGAACAGGGAAAGAGCATCTCAGTCCTAACAGCTAACCACTCTGAGAACCCCACGCCAGTCTCCTTTCCCGGCCTTCTCACTCATCTTCAGGAGTGCAAAGCAGCCATCCCTCCTCCCAGATGCCTCACTGTATCAATAATAAATCTTTCTGTATCATCTTGGCGTGTAGATGACACCGTCAATCTTGAAATCCAAATCAGAACTTTTTGCAAGGGGGGTCCATCCCACCTATGCAAAATCAATTTTCTTCAGAATTTTGAATGCATCTTCCCACCAGCTTTCTTTTAGAGTTGTTTTTCAGACAGCAATACTTTTTTTTTTTTCAGTTTTACATATTTTTTTTTTCAGTGAGAAGGTCTCACTGTTTAGTTCAAACTGCCTTTGGACTCACTATGTAGCCCAGGCTGGCCCCGAGATGCTGGCAGTCCTCCTGCCTCAGCCTCCTGAAACAGATGTAACAACATAAATAGAAAAAGTGAACACATACTGTCCTTTTTTATTTTTATTTTTGGAGTCAGGGTCTTGCTGTCTTAGCTCTGGCTGTTCCTGAGCTCAGCCTTGAACTCACAGTAATCCTCCTGCCTCTCCCTCCCAAGTGCTAAGATTACAGGCATGAGCCACCATGCTTGGCACTCTGGTATGTAGTTCTGATTGCTGCTGGGCCTGAGCCTCCATGCCTGGCATTGTATGTGGTTACCGAGGATTGAACCCGGGCCCTTGCACTTGCAAGGCAGGTGCTGGAACCACTAAGCTAAATCCCCGGCCCTCCTTTCTATTTTTTGGGATAGGGTCTTGCTAAGTTTTCCAGGCAGTACTTGAACTTTCAATTCTGACTCTCCTCCCTTAGCCTTCCACAGTGATGGGATTACAATCATGTGCCCCGCTCAATGTCATCATACTCTTGACTGTTTATTTGCAGCTAATTTTTTTCTTCTCTGAATGATTTCTCTCTTTACTGGGATGATTTTCAAGTTATGCAATGTTGTACTTTGGTGGAGGTCTTTTTCATGTATGCAAATGGCATAAGCAGTTTTTACCATCTTAACTTGGCTCTCCACATCTCCATTCTCACCAAGCAGAATCCAAAATGTTTTTTTAATATGGATGCTCATGACTATTTTAAATTCGAAAAACATGCCTCTGCCTCCTGAGTGCTGGGATGAAAGGTATGAGCCACCAAGCCTTGTATTGTGGTACGTGGTACTGATCGCTGATAGTCATGCGTCACCACTCCTGGCATTGTGGTATGTGGTTACCAGGGATCAAACTCAGGACCTTGCGCTTGCAAAGCAGACATCAGAACCACTGAGCTAAATCCTTAGTCCTCTTTGTATTTATTCTACAATGGTGGGAGCTACTATTTTTAAAACGCTAGAATTCTTAGATTTACCTTTTTTTTCACCTTTTCTCATTTATAATAGTTTTAGTTAGACATAATTCACATGCAACATAACTTTATAGCAAAATTCAATGCTTTTTTTATATATTCATACAATTGTGTTATCACTGGCTCTATTTTTACCTTCTAATATCTGTTCAATTATCTGCATTGTTCTCTTAAATTTATCAATTAATTCTATGACTGTCTTTATAATTTGATTTTTTAAAATTTCTTATTCTTTGACTGCTTGTTTTATAATAGCCTGCACTTGTTTCATTAAGTATATTAATTAAATTACATTTTTCATTATCTATGTCTTTCAAGTTTCTTTTTATTTAATATTTATTTTTCATTTTAAATGTTTACCTCAAACACTTGGTAACTCTTTAACCTTAAAAATTAGGCACTAACATGCCATCATAAATGGGACATAAGTAGAACTGGGCTTAGTGAAATGCACTTAGGGAACAGGCCATTATTGCCACAATGTAGGGCTTCTTGTTAGAAAAGCTTCCAAAAAGAACATCTTCCAGTCTCCGTGGGGTATATATGCCTGGGAGAGACAAAAGGTCCAGGGGCTTCACTGTAAGTATACAGACTTTCAATTAATTCCTTTCCCTCTCTTGTCAGTGCTACTTTCAGTACAGTACCCTGCCTTGAGTAATATGCAACATCCCTAAGTCCATCTCTTTACTTTAATGTCCTTGGAATGCTGGGGTGGGCAAAAGGGCAGATGCCTTACTAGGAAGGTGGATCAAAGCACTTAATTGTCACTTGTAAGGATTCCCAAAAGCCTCATTTTCAACACTATCACCTATTCAGGAATCTGTGATGCCTCTAACCCGTGAAGCTACAATCTGAGTAGTTTGTTTCTTGGTTTGTCCTTTCTTCAGAAAACTAATTTTTAGCCTCTCAAGTCATTCTAGCTCTTGGTCCAAGAGTCTGGAGTATCTCTGGTTTTACTCTTACCTCTGCTTTTGATATACTCATGCATTCAATCTCATCTACTTTTAAATCCTTCATATTTCTACTGTACTAATAGCATTTTCTTCTTTTCAAAAATAACTTCAATTGTACCAATATGTGGATGGCTCAAAAATTCCCCTTCGTGTCGGACAGTGCGAGCCATATTACAGATACCTATAACCTGCAGCTACAGTGATCATATCAGTCCCTATTTGAAAGACTTTCATACCTTCCTTCTGCTCTAAGGATAAGTATCAGTATCTTTGACATGGACCACAAGGTTATGTAAAGCTTCTACTGGCTGTCTAAACTTATTTTATCAACAATAATATTTCTTCCTACTATTTGTACTTCAGTCATATTGGCTGTCTTTCACTGAACATGTAATTATTATTCTTGTGGTTAAATCTCTGTACATACTGTTCCCCTGCCTGGATTTCTCTGCGTTCATCCTTTTGCATAATTTCTGATTTATTTTTTTTCCATTATTGAGTTTATTGGTACATTTTAGATACACATTAAGATCACGCTCATCACTGAGTTTGTACCTGTACATGACCTATCTTTTCATTTTTTTCTATTCCCCTGCCCTCTCTTCAATCCCTGTACCTCCTATATAAGCTTTGTTTCCATTTTTTCCTTTTTACCATCAATTTTTTTCTTTCCCTTCTTTGTTTTGCCCTGTCCCTTTGAACATTTTCTTCCTATTTCACAATACTTATTATACATTGTGGATCTCATTTACATCTTCAGTTTTTCACATGAGAGAAATAACAAGATGAGCATCCTATTTATTTCACATAAGAGTATGGTCTCAAGGTGCACCCATTTAGCTATAAATGTCTTGTTTATCTTTCTTTATAGCTACATAGCACTCCCTTTTATACTGTTTCAGATCCCAAATCAATTACCATCTGCTCATTTTTCAACATTTCTTAATCTCTCTAGCTAAATTCAATTCATTATATGAAATCAATCTTTTATAACACTCACTGTAATTATAATTTCACATTTATTAGCATGTGCTTATAGGTTTTGAGGACAAGGTCTAGAGTACAGTCAGAAGAATTCACATTGGACTCAAGTAAAGAAAACTCACTGAAATGGAAAGCTGGAGAGCAATACATAAGGACAGCGATAGCTAGAGGAAAGAGAAAGCCAAGGGAGTCTAAACTGACAGACTTACCTGATACTAGCTCACTAACTGAGGAATTACTCTCATCCCGGAGGTCACCAGTCACTAACTCCTACGTGGAATAAAAAAGAAAGAACAAAATTATGAAATTGAATATTTTCATATCACCTTGGTTATTTGGAGAGTGAAAAAC
The DNA here is from genome assembly GCA_004026965.1 of Petromus typicus. NCBI lineage: Eukaryota > Metazoa > Chordata > Mammalia > Rodentia > Petromuridae > Petromus > Petromus typicus. The sequence continues at coordinate 17,987 of PVIR01031977.1, forward strand.
ATGTCACCTTTGTGTATCAGTTTCATACCCATAATATTTTCTTGTAGCTAACTGATCACAGATAGAACTTATTATTTAATAGTAAGTCTAAAAATAATTAAAACAATACTATGAACATATTCTGGGAATTAACAGTAAATTATACTAGCTAACTCAGTGGTGTGAGATAAACTAGTAAGTAAAAGATAAAGCTGAATATTTTTTTGATCATTGAGGAAGGGCTTTTAAAATCTAAATATAAAGGCAAATACATTAAAAGATTGATAAGTAAGTTTAAAATACTAAAACCAAAAAAACCACAAATATTGAAATACATAATGGGAAGATATTTCACTCATGAAAAAAAGAAGTAAAAGTGGTCAATAACTTTTTTAAAAGTACCAACTTCACAAGCACTCAAAGATATGGAAAATTTTAAAACAACATGCTACTTTTCACCTATATATTTTTCAAAGTGAAAAGTTTTGGTGGTACTGATTTGCTAACATGAATCAAAAATTTTAAACACATTTCAGCCTTGGATCCCTGAAAAATATTTATTTTATGCTAACAATTTGAGATATACACAGAAAACCTCAGTAGCAAGCTGTCTACAGTTTTCTACAACAGCCATACCTTGGAAACAATCTATTTCCCAATTTGGGGGTGGTGGGAAATAGTTATGCAAATTAAAATGTATCTGTCTCCAAGTCAAACAGCAAAAATCGTATCTTTGAAGACCATTTCATTTTAGGAAAATATATAATAATTTGTAAAATGTTTTAAAAGCATAGAAAGAGCAGAAGAAATATATACAAAAGAATAAACTTTTAAAAAGATGTTTTGCATAGAAGAACCATCTGCAAGGAACACTTCACCATCCATGTATTGTTAAAATACAGGATAAAAGCCTTTTTTGGAAAAAAAGTGCTCGCTTCAGCAGCATATATACTAAAAAAGCCTTTTTAAAAAAATGTCTTATGGTGCCGGGGAGTTAGCTCAGTGGTTCCGGCGCCTGTCTCGCAAGCGCAAGGACCCGGGTTCGATTCCCCGGTAACCACA
>PVIR01031978.1:0-19078 GCA_004026965.1 Petromus typicus
CCCGGTAACCACATAACAATACTGGGTGTGGAGACCCACACCCAGCAGCAATCAGTACCACATACCACAGTGCCGGGCGTGGTGGCTCACGCCTGTAATCCCAGCACTCGGGAGGCAGAGGCAGGAGGATTGTGATGTGAGTTTGAGGCTGAGCTCAGGGCCAGCCTAAACCGCAAAAGCGAGACCCTGTCTCAAAAAACCTAAAAAAAAATAAATAAATAAATAAAATAAAATAAAAATAGCAAAGACTAAATTTCTTATTCTATTAAATTTTCAATAGTTCCAAGGCCTATTGATTTAAAACTGGTAACCTTGAAAAATGTATATTCGCTTAGAATGTTTGGGCTTTTACTCTAAGATGTTGAATTTGTTTCTTTAAAATTGTAATTTGTGATTGCTACAGGAAGTTGATCTTATTCACCAGCCTTGTGATAATTAACCAGTTTGTGTGACCTTATTGATCAAATTATAATGAACTCACCCACTATAAAACATTCTCTTTAGAATCAAGAATGTACCTACGGGCTTTTCTCTTTGAAAACATTATCTTACAAGTAAAGTGAAACTACCCTGTAAGTTACGTTTCAAACACACACACAGAATCTTAATTTTTCATTATGTCAAGATATTTCTACTCTTAGTCCCAAAAGTCTTCACTGCTCTTGTGGCTCATTGTTGTGAGCCTTCAAGCTTACCAGTTTCCCTGGAAAGTTTTCCCCTTTTGCACTCCAGGAGGGCCCTGCCTCTGTATTCTGTATTCTGTATTCTGTGAGTGTGTGTGTGTGTGTGTGTGTGTGTGTGTGTGAGAGAGAGAGAGAGAGAGAGAGAGAGAGAAAGATAGAGAGAGAAAGAGAGAGAGAGACAAAGAGACAAAGAGAAAGAGACAGGCAGGCTGAGAGACAGAGAGACAGAGAAAAAGGAAAGATTTGTTTGATAAGACCAGTTTCATTAAGTTGAGCTGGCCAGGGCACGTGGTGACCTACATTAGCTGGTGAGATCTGGTGAGATGAACTGTTCTGATCTTGGGTTTCATGGAAGCACATTGGTTACTACTTTCTTATCTACCAACAGGTCTCCATAGCACTACTAATCACCATTTACTAAATACCTACTCTGCTCTGAGCCATATCTAAGTTATTGACACATCATTTAATTTAAAGCTGTAGTCCCTGCTAATCAGAAGTCTAGGTTAACTGGTAAAGCCCTAAAGAAATATATTAGCAGACTTAAAGTTCATCCGAGCATTCATTTTTACCGCCTGCCCATCCAACCTATTATCAATGACTAATATTCCCTTCTTCTTCCTGCTTTAATTTTTCTTTCTGTGGAGCTATTAATGAGCAAGGAGAGGTTGTAGGAGGCTGCTAGGGAGGACTAAGAAGAGAAAGAGGAGGACATGGGGGCCTGGCAGTCAAGGGCATGGATACTCTACAAACCAGGTCATTCATCTTGCATGTCCCTGAGTGGATGTCCCAATTACTTAAGGCATTTTAGGTTCAAAGATCTGTCAAGACACCTTTTTTATTCTAAATAACTTGCTGTATGCCCTATATCTGTCTTGTTTCTCAGCAGGAGATAATGATGTATGGTGCATAAATCTTTGCAGAGTGCCAATTAATGCCTAGACTCCTTTGAAGTGATGTGAGAACCGATTCTTCAGGCTGGATTCTCTTAGAAGAAGAGGAGGAGCTTCTCCTTTAGCTATGTGAGCCCCAGTCAAGTGAGAGTCAAGGCTGGAGAAATGCTGCTTTTTCAGGTGACTGGTTTTCCAGGCAAACCTGCCTTGCCAGTAGCAAGGGAAGCCATGCTGGGTTTTAGTTATAGTTATGGGGAAGGATCCTATTAATCAAAAGCCTAATCAGCTGGCTCTGGGATATGATGGTGAGGGTGATCATATAATTTATTGCCTAATCTAGGACACTTTGAGTCTGAAAAGAGAGCACTATGAATAATTATGTCAGGAGAACAGGTATAAATCGGGGCTGTCCCAGACCAACCAGGACATACAGTTACCCTAAGCTAATATATTAAATTTATCAATTAATCTTTAGAAATGTGTGCAATAGGCTCACTCCACTTATCATATTCTTCAGAGGAAAGAAGATCTGTCAACCTCGTACATGCTCCTATTCTCTGTGTAGACCATGTATATGGTATTTTATAGGCAGATGCGTTGAAAGAATAAATGGCTTAGAAGCCAAATAGATATGAATTGTGCCTCAGCTCTGACATTTACTAATGCATATGGTAGCCAGCTACCCTAGTCTTCCTGAGAATGTACCAGTTTTAGCCTTGAAAGTCTCATGATCTAAGAAGCCAGACTGGAATCATTGGTTTCCCTGTTTAGCACCTCATTAAGCACAGTGTGTGGGCATGGAAAGTGGTAAGGGATCAGATTTACGATTCATCCACAAAGTGGGTTACCTGAACAGAGCAGTAATGTTGGAAGTGTCAGTGATGGGAATCAGATATAGGGAGAGAGAGACTCTTGGGAGTGGCTATGAAAAGGAGAGAGGACTTGAGAGTTTCATTGATCAAGTGAAGATTTGGAGTAGAAACAGAAGCAAGGTAAAGGAGAGAGTAATCTTGTAGTGGCCAAGAAATCTAGCTGGAGTGGCAGCTAGAGAGAAGGCTGGAGAAATACATGGACAATAGCTAAAGTTATATGTGAAAATCATTCCTTCCCATTCTAGGTCACCCATGAGACACAGAAAGGAGGACTGAGTTTCTGTCACTCAGAAAGAAGATCTAATAATTAAATGAATCAGGGATCAACCACCTCAGTGACAGTGAGGTTCAGGATGTAAGTAAAGTGTCAGGTAGGGTGGCTTTCTAAAAGGTTTCTCAGTAAAAGAGAATTTATGCCCCTTTCCATCTTCCCCTACTTAGTGCCATGTTTTCTCCTTCTTTACAGGCATGCTGCTTTTCTCCAAAGGATGTGAGATAGGTGACCAAGAAGGAACCCAAGTGTTGAGTGCAAAGCGCTGAAACAATAGCAATAACAACCACAGCCCACACTGACATCTTCTACAATTCCAGGTAGATGAAGCCAATAAAAATCCTTACTTCTCCTTTTTCTGTTTTATGCTCCTGTGCTCCTACCTGTCCATCCATCCATCCATCTATGAATCCATCCATATCTGTCTGCCTATCTATCTATCTATCTATATCTATCTATCTATCTATCTATCTATCATCTTCTATGGTTTGGTTATGGTATGACTATGTGAATTTTATGTATGTATGTATGCATGTATGTATGTATGTATGTATGTATATTTTTGTTCCAATCTTTATTGGTACATTATAAATATACACTGTCATTACATTCAACATTAAGAGTTTGTACCAGAATATGACAAGACTTGATCTCATTTTTTCTCATTCCTCCACCCACTCTGAAGCCCTCCAGCCCCTATAAATGTAAGCTTTGTTTCCTTTTTTAAAAATTACTATCATATTCCTTTCCCCTCATTATTTACCCCTACACCTTTTTTCCTTTTAAATATTTTCTATTTCACAATATCAACTATATATACTAGAGCTCATGTACATCTTAATTTTCTTATACCAAAAAAAAAAAGATACAGTATTTACACCTGAGGTTGTGGTGGCCTCCTCAATGCACCTATTACATACAGTGTCCCTGAGTGCACTTCTGCAGTCAGCATGGAGGCAGGCAGGCTGACGATGTGAATTTTAGAATCACCTTTAATAGGGTATGAGTTAAGGATGAGGATAATATTGTGGTTCAAGATGTACCAGCAGGCCAACTGTAGGCTGAAAGAACATCAGAAGAATTTTTAGCCCCTGTTATCCCCAGAAGTACTGCAATGCAGTCGGGGTACATGAACTGGACTGCTGCATCCAAAATTGGTCTTGTCTAGAGGAGTATCAAGAGGACTTCTATATCCTAGGGAAGTAGCAGTAATGCTTTTGCTCAAGAGTGGACCAGTAAGGAAGACACAGGAAGTGATTTTAGAGTTGCAGAAGTCCAGGGGCTACACCAACTAGGAAGGACCCAGGGAAGGGCTTACAGGAGTCCTGTAGCCCAAGACCAAATGAAGCCACAGTAGATACTCAGTACTACTGTATACTGAGTACTGTATACTCAGTAACCTGAGTATGAGAAGCTCATTGTTTCGTTCTTGCTTCTTCTGAGGCAGGAGAATCCTTTCTCCTCTTTGTTCTACATTCTCATACCTTCCCTTATATCAGTGCTGATTCCCATTCCCAAGTGAAGTGTGTGTGTGTGTGTGTGTGTGTGTGTATGTGTGTATGTGTATGTGTGTAGTGAGAAGAAAGATGGATAGTGAAGACAAGATGAGCTGGCCAATCAAGTCTGATGAGCAAGGGCCCTTATCAGGTGAACCACAGTGCACAGACTTTCTGTAGATTGAGCCAGAACACATTAGGGCTCAGAATTTCCTGGCAGTAAAAGACAACTCTTCCCAGATCTCAGTCAGTTGAGACCTTCCTGGTGTTTCCCTTTAACACAAAAAAATAAGAATACAAAGAAAGAGAGAAGGCAATAGCACTTTGGTAAAACATGTGTCCTGAAACACTCCATTTTTGAGGGGTTTTTAGTTTTCACATATTCAGAATTAATCACCAGTGTTTCACTTTCTTTCTTTTCTTTTTTGTTGTAGCCTTTCTGAAAAATTAATAAAAATTATGGACACAGACCTCAGAATAGTACACACAGTGTGTGCGTGTGTTGGGTTTTTAAATGTAATTTTAGGAGGTTCATAAACTCTTGGAAATCCATCCATGGATCTCATCTTTCAGGCCTCAGCATTAAGTAGTGCATACACTCATTCTAAATTTCACTTCCTCTGATTTTCTGACTGAGAAAGGGTGAGAAGGGAAGAGGAATAGTGTTGGTAGGAGGTGAGGTTTTGACCACCTGACGATGGGAGTCAGTGTCTGCAGCCAGAATCCTAAGTGTGGGTCCTGGCAACAGTGCCACCTCCAGATGAGCTACTGGAATGTAAGAATGCAGATTGATGAGAGCAATAATTTATTTTCAGATTCTCTGGGCATGGTGACAGCAGGTGTGCAGAACAGGCAGCTTTTGCTGCCAGTGTGGGAGGAAGGACACCTTGGAGTCTGGGCATGCAGTGGTGTTGGCTGTAGCTGTGTGGTAGGGAGACTGACTGCTTCCCGTCCCAGGATCTGCTGCCTATATGTTGGAGCTGGAGTGAGCACTGATGATATGCTTCCAGCAGTGAACACTGTGAGACTCCATCTGATCTTTCTTGGGTTAAGCCACTGGGGTGGGAGTAGAAAGATACTTTCACATTTACATAGCTAACATGATCAGGACAGTGTACATACTGGTTGATAACCAGTGAGGTGGACCAAAAAGGGATGGCCAAGTTGAAGTGGAGCCCCTGTCTTTAGCCTGCTAGACTGTTAGCAGGAAGGAAAAATTCTTACAGAGTTTTACCCTTTTATGAGTTTGCAAGATTGGGACTCTGGCTTCTCCTTTTACTTTTTCCAGAATTGTAGAAATAGGGTCACGAATTTACTATCTTCCCATAGAGCGACAGCTCCTCCTTGTTCTGGCTGGTTTACCAGAGGCATCTCTCCAAAGACCCAACAGAAAAAAACTGATGATTGATAAGGGGGTGAGTTAGGAGAAAACTGCAAGTAAGCCTGTGGCTGGTAGAGTCCAGGGTGGAAAAGCAGGGGCCAAAGCCAGGGCACGGGGTCAGTGTCAGATCATCAAGGACAGACACAAAGATGGGAACACGAAGATAGTGAATGAGCTGTCCTCTGCAACAGAAGGCCATGACACTGCTGCTGACACAAAGATGGGAACATGAAGATAGTGAATGACCTGTCCTCTGCAACAGAAGGCCATGACACTGCTGCTGTGGCAGGACAAGGACCTAGACAGGCCAGTTAAGTTCTCTGAACCTCAGTTTCCTCATCTGTAAGAGGAGATTAATAATATCTACTAGGTGAAGTAGTTGTTAAAATGAAAATTGAATTTAAATCACTTAACATACTTATGGTACAATTAGCCAGATCTAATTACTGGCATATCTTTATTACTCATGTGTTGGTTACTAAACCAGGTCCTTGAATAGGTTAGGAAAGTGACAGTTCTGAAAATAAGTAAGAAATATTCTCAGTACTGTTTGCTCATAGCTTCACAATTATCACAGAAGTCAGACTATGATGAGTGCTATAATAAATGAAATGAGCATGGCTGAATTTCTCTGGTGACCCCATAATTGCTCACTTGTGGAAAAACCTCTCAAATGACCAAAACCCTCCCAGACAAAAATATTAGAAAACTATGCTTCCAATTAATGTCTCTTGACTTGAATTACAAATGTGGACTAGGATTTCTCAGGGTCACTTCTGACTGTTTCTCAGGTAACTAGAACTAAAGAGTATACACAATGACATTCTTTAAGGGTGTACTTAAAGATACAGGGTATATGTGTAAGAGGAGCCCTTTCTGCCATGGACCATTGAGCCACAGTGAAAAAAACTGAGGACGACAGAACTAGAGAATGATTACATTTTCTTCCCCTACCCCCACACCTCAGAGAACACAAAGCTCCTTTTCATTCACTTTCATAATTAGAGTAGGTCTCTATGTAAGTTCAACCAATGGAGAAACAACATTGCTTTGTTTATGTATAATCAGTTTTTTCATGGAAATACCCAGAGCAAGGAGAGGTCAAGAGAAATCAGTTCAAGGAGGGCCAGAGATGAAAAAGTACAGACAGACAGGGACTCATATACAGTAAAAAGAGTAGGAGATACAGAGAAACTCAGACAGGCAGCAGAGATATCATGGCACAGACTCTAGGAGAAGACTGGTTGTGTGTGTGTGCATGTGTGTGTGTGTGTGTGCGTGTGTGTGTGTGTGTGTGTGTGTGTGTGTGTGTGTGTGTGTGTGTGAATGTCTGCAAAGAGAGGCAAGAAGAGGGAGAGAGGAGATCAGGAACATTCTAAACCATCCTTGCTAAGCTCACCTAATCCAGGGTCAGCAAGTTTTTGCTACAAAAGGTCAGATAATAAATATTTCAGGCTATGTGAACCACATATTTTCTGTCACAATTACTCAATTGATGTAGGGCAAAAGGAGCCAGTGTACACAATATACTAATGCATGGGCATACTGTTCCAATAAAACTTTATTTATAAAGACAGTTGGCAGGACAGATTTAGCCCATGGGCCATAATTTGTAAACCCTGCTTTAAATCATGTCTCTTTAAATAGTCAATAAACAGTTACGTCTCTCCTGGGTTCTTAAGGGTATGATTCTTAGCTCTAAATAGTTCAGTACGTTCTACAAGACTATGGCTTCTGGGAGCCCATAGCTTTATGTTCTTTTCCTCTAGCCCATAAAAGCTGGCACCATTTCCATCAGAAAGAGGGAGGACCCAGGAAGAAATGCATCTTGTGAGGCTGTGGAATGAAGTGGGTAGTGAATACCATCTGAACCCAGGCTGTGGTCTATGTGCAGGGATCTCCCAGGATCCTAGTGAATATCTCCTTCTGGGCCAAGGCTTCACTAAAGCCCCTGGCCCTGGGTTCTGTCCCAGCACATAATGATTCTGACCTCTGGCATTTCAAGAGTCTATTTTTTTTAAAAATGTGGCACTCTGAGCCATCCATTGTTGAAATTTTGGAAAGAAAAATAAATAATTTGAGGCACATGGTGGATTCATCAAGGAAAGCCTTGAGAGGAGGCAAAAAGACAGCAGAAGTGGAGAAAGGAAGAATGCTCTCAAGTAGTTATTTATCTTTTTTTGCTCTTCTCCCTGAGAGGGCTGGAATAGGAAAAGGGGTGGGAAGCCTGCTGGAGGAGGCTCTGAGATAGACCAGATGTGGTCTGACCTCATGGTCATTGCTAGCTGCAGCTGTCTAGAATGTTTAACATTCCCAATGTTTAGATTTATATCATGCTGTTCCCCTGCAGAGTTCAAGCCCTTGGTTTGATATATTGAAAAAACACTGCGTTAATTGTTGGGAGATCTGGGAGATCATTCTGGTTATGCTGTGTATTTGGATTTGGTTAGGCCAGTGTCTCTGAGCATGTGCTGAGCCTTCTGTAAGAAGTGTACACACTGTGTCAAAGTGAACTTGGGAGGGGCAAAGTTAAACCAAATGAAACAAGTTTCTTCACTTCGGACCATTCATACTCTTAGATTTATAAATCTGTTTTTCTGTGACCACTGGTTATAACTACACAGTATGTGTGGTAATGTCCGCCATCCATCCTTCATGCACCTTTCTTCTTTCCAAGATTTCATGACACAGCTATGCTGGATGTTGTTTTCCCTTGAGTCAAACTGTGTCTTCTCTTTCTTCTCTCTGTCTCTCTCTGTCTTTTTCTTTCTGTATATGTGGATGTAACTCAAAGGCCTGAACAAGGTCTTCTGCTCTTTTCTGTATGTTTCCTATGCATGCATGCATTCTCCAGTCTAAAATTATGGCAGCTTAGTTTACATGTCTAATCTTGACTTATTTCTGGTCATGTCGAAAATAAGACTTTTAGCTCAAACCAAGTCTTAGATGTTCAAAGCCCATTGTCAATATCTTTCCTTTGGAGGATTCACATGAGTTGTCCACTCTTTCACCTTCCACAGGTGGCTAGCATTACCACAGAGTGGGACATGCTCACTGTCACTTTCATTGCTCTACAGTCATAGTTACATCACTAAGGGAAGAATTTATGCTTTGCAGGCCTTTTATGCCCTGAACAAGGTCTACCAAGGATGGGAACACCAAGGCATCTGGTATATATTTTGAAGTTGATGTCATTTTCAGGTGACTAGTTGTTCTTACACAGCATCAGGAGCTGTAAACACTACAAGCAGCACTGTTCTGGGCATATGGAATAGGCTGGCAAAGTTACTGCCCTATCCCTCTGAGAAATGTGCCTATTAGTCATGGTTCTTCAAAGAAACTGAATGGCACAAATATACATAAAGTATTTTGTATTTGTACACATGCACATATGTATTTGTGAGAGAGACTTATTGTAAGGAATTGGCTTATGTTATTGTAGGAACTAGTAAATACTAAATCTGTAAGACAGACTGATGATGTAACTAAGAGCTGATTTGAGTCTTGAGCCTGAATTGTACTGGGTAGGAGGCTGAAAGCTCAGGCAGAGTTCCTATGTTATAAATTCAAAAAGTTTTTAAATCTCAGTCTTCACTTTTACAACCTTCAACTGATTGGATGAGGCTTCCTCATACCAGGGACAGGAATCTATTTTATTCAGAGTCTATGAATTTAAATTTGGATCATACCTTAAAAACAACTTCATGGATCCAATAGAGGTGTTTGATTAAACAACTGCCTACCGTAGCCTAGACATGTTGATCTATAAATTAGCCATTGCAGGTACTTTGGGCATCCTCCTGCTGGTTGAAGGCCTATTGTTTGGGGTTTTTAGTCTCAGGCAGAATTTTGGAACACCCGATCTGAGAGAGTAGACTGGGATTTCAGACCTGCTTTTTGTTGCCTTGCAAGACAGGGCACTAGCCTGGTCATTGATGAGTGATGTGCCCTGACCTCAATATATATAAAAAATGAAAACTAGCAGAAGAAATCAACAAGCTCTTATTAAAAAGCTTCTGCACAACAAGGGAAACCCCCAGCAGAGTGAAAGACAGCCAACAATATGATAAATTTTTTTTTACCAACTGTTTCTCTAAGGGCTACTATCTAGAGTATATAAAGAGCTTAAAAATCAACCCTCCAATTTAAAGACTCAGTTCAAAAATGGGAATTTGAAATGAACAGATACTTTTCAGAAGAAGAAGGAAAAGCAGCTAAGAAACACATGAAGAAATGCTGTGCATCACTGGTCATTCAAAAACTGCAGATGAAAACAACACCGAGATTCCCTCTCACTCCACAAAGAATGGCTGCTATCTCAAAATCAATTAGCAACAAATGCTGGCAGGGCTGTAGGGAGAAAGAAACCCTTTTCCTCTGTTGATGGGAATGTAGATTGTTGCAGACTTAAGTCATGTCATTTACTGGTACAAATTCTCAATGCTGAGTGTGATCATGATGTGTATATAAAATGTACCAATAGAATCAATTAAAAGGTGAAATCCAAGTTTCTTTTACATCTAACTTTTAATACGGGTTCATTAACTAGTATTTATGCCTGTACAGTGAGAGAGTATAGCAACAACAATATCAAAATTTGACCATGGGCCAACTCACACTTTCAACAGACTTTCTGCAAAATGATTAATTTTCCCAATAATCCTATTAGACAATAACTGTCTCTATAGCCATTTTACAGATGAGTGAAGGAGGCAAAGAGAAGTTAAGTAACTTTGCTCAAGGTCAGATGATTAGACAAATGGCAGATTCAGGTTTTGAACCCATGCAGTCTGGATCCAGAATCTGAGCTCTTAACTACTACAAAAGTCTGTCTTCCCCCACTATATCACAGGGCTGTGGTGGAGAATGAATGGGATAGTTGATTTATAAATTCTCTGTGGACACCGAAGACCCATATGGCTTGAAGATAGCATTGTGATTAATAGTTTGTCCCTTGAGTTCTCCATAAGTAACCTTCTGGGAAAGAGTGTCGTAACTGAATTCCATCTGGAAGCCCCTTGTACCTTGTCAAGCACACAACAAACTCAGTTGTTTGGGATGAACACTAGGGCAGTGGAATGAATCAAGATGTGCAAATAAACCCCACTTGATGAGATCTCAGTTTTGAGTCCATTCCCCTGGAGAGTGTGGAGGGAAGAAGTCAACCTCTAACCTCTTTATCTTTGTGAAAATAATCAGAAAGACATCTCCCAGCAGTTCATATTTACCTGATCATATTTCTCGGTCAAGTTCTTGAAAAACAAAGCACTACCTGTGCTTTCTTTTTCCTATGCATAAACACTTAAAATAGGTCAGTGGATCCCCCTGTCGACAGGAGGGAGTCCTGTTTCAAACTGTTGGGCAGAGAAAGTGTGGGCACACAGTTACTTCTTGCACTGAGTCCCATCATGACTTCTATGACTCCAAGCATACTATCTGGGGTTCTTCCTGGGCTGGCAGACATTTAGTTTCAGACCTTTTTCTTTTTGTATGGTATTGATGATTATACTCAGGACCTTGTGCTTTCCAGGCAGAGGTGGCACCACTGAGCTATATCCCCTGCTTCAGACCTTATTTTGGCTAAATGATTGCTTTTAGTGCAATGGACAGAGAAGACCAAGGGGAGGTCAGGGAGGTATTCAGGACCTCTGTTTAATGCTATGCTTTGATATTTTTCATCTTCTCTTTACTCTGATTCGTATTTTCCAGAGCTATGTTCTTTCAGGCCAATAGTTCAGCCCTAAGAGCAATGCAATGTCTCTGAGGAAAGGGAAAATTGGTTCAGATCTTTCCAGGATCTACCCTTCTGGAGGTTTGTTTCCTCTGTAGTTCAGCTCTGCTTGAATCTTCACTATCTTTGCTATTTCTCACTGGACAAGAAAGGCCTCTGTAGCAAGATAAGGAACAGAATAAACTTTAGCTCTGCTCTTTTGGATATGTGCTGTGTTGTCCACAATCAGAGTAGGTCTATCTGCTATGTTGTGAAGGGCCAACCTTCCACATACAGTTTATATTGCATCCTTATTTCCCTTATTGCTCATGCTCTATTCTTTTCCAGTGGGCAACTGGACTAGAAGGTCTTCTCACATGATCAACATGTTCTGCTGTTTTCCTAATCCTCCATTTCCCTCTATTTCTCACTCAGTAGATCACACTGCTATCCATCTGTTCAACACCCATGTTTTTCTTTTTCTTCCCTAATTAGTGAGGTGCAGTGATATGTTCAATTAACCACATCCCTTGAGGTTATATCCTGATTCCTTGGTGCCTGAGGGCAAAATTCTATCTCTGCAGCCAAATGGAATTCAAACAGATTCAACTTCCTTCTGAAAACTGCCATCTTTCTTGTTCATAATGATTATTTCTTTGCTTGTCTTTCCATGACTGCTTTCTTTTCCTCCTTCTGCACTCTCTTCCCATCAGTTCTGAGAGGCTCAATAGTGACATCCCTGAAGTTTTTGCAGGCAGTTCCATAGTCATCTTCCTCGGCTGGTCTATTTAGCCATAATCAGGCAGTCGATTCCTGTCTACCAGTGGATGTACTCATTGTATATAGAGAAATAGCATCTCAGTCACTTAAGGACTAGTTTGTATTCAGAACTCATTTTACCAGCAATAGAGATACAAACAAAAAATCTTTTCAGACCTTATTTTGGCTAAATGATTACTAAACTTTGAATTTTGGAGATAATTGTTTGATGTTTCAAATGTTTTGCATACTAGGTTTGTCCATAAATCTGCTCTTAGACAACAATGGTAAATACTGGGTTCTTTTGACACCAATCTCCTTTCCAGTTGAATGGAGCAGAGATCATGGCTCAATTAGACTATTCTTTTGAGTGTTTGTTCATTTTGAGCCTAAAGGATTTGAGAATCTTGCTGGGAAATAGTGTTCAAGGGAGCCATTTACAGAACCCTCATGTAGCCTGCAAAACGGACACTTAATGAAGGTTTCTGTGCTTCTTCTTAAAGACCTCAGGGCTTCTTTAGGTGTGGAATGCAAATATGCTAAGCCTTTGGGACAGCATGGCACTTCTCTTGGGATAAGATCAGGGCACAAGTTGCTCGGCAGACCAAAGGAAATGAGGGGATAATGACATTCTCTCTTCCAAAGGCCTTTTAAAATCTTTCTGTCTAATCCTCCTAAACCCCCAAAGAAAGGGCCTGTGTCTACTGTCCTGGGGCTGATGTAAGGAGATGAATAGGAAGGGAAGCAGAGAGGAAGCTCAGCAGAGACAGCACATCCTGAAGATCGGCAAATGGGAAGTGTGACAGCCAACTTCTTGGAAGGGGACGGCAGAACTGTAATTAAATTTTCTGATCTTGTTAGCCAATTTCTTCACTCACTGCCTCTGAACCAGAGAACAGGGAGGGAGGAAGGACACTGTTGCATCCGCAGCGGCAGGGAGGGAAATGAGCTTTTCATGGATTATTGGGTTAGTTCCACTTCTCCCACTTTTTAATTTATTTGTCTGCATGTTCTGTAGAGCTGAAAAGGCCTGAGTCTTTTTCCATTTTCTTTTAATTACATCTGATTTTGGAGTCTGAAAACTTGGGAGGGACTCAGGTTACAATAAGAGGATGATAACAGTTGGAAAGTCCTCTTGTCCCCTTTAGATCTTTTGCAGAATTTGAGATTCCTAGTGATGGCTTTCTTTTCTCTTTCCATCTCTTTCTTTTTCTTTTCATCAACAATTATAGTATTTTTTGCTCTTTCATGTTATCACATTTTGCCATCTTATGGTTAAAAATTATGAATATTCCTCCTACATTCCAAGAGAAGAGGATGCATTTATTTTCAAAGTTCTGTCCTTTGCGCCCCTCATTTGCATAATCAGACCCAGAACAGCAAAGTTAGCTGTGGCCTGTCTTGGAGGATTAACACTGACTATTCTGTCTTTTTGAAGCACAAAAGAAGAAAAGACCCCAAAGGAAAACAAAGAATTAACAACACAAGAAACTGATCAGCAGACAAAAAGAAGCCAAATGAGGTTGTGGTGAGTAACATGGTTGATTGCTTAAAATCACTACCCATGGGACCAGGGATTTAGCTCAGTGGTTCTGGCACCTATCTTGCAAGTACAAGGTCCTGGGTTTGATCTCCGGAAACCACATACAATAGTACTGGGTGTGGAGACTCACGCCCACCAGCAATCAGTACCACATACCACCGTGTCAGACATGATGGCTCATGCCTGTAATCCTAGCACTGGAGAGGCACAGCAAGGAGGATTGCTGTGAGTTTGAGGCTCAGCTCAGGGCCAGCCTGAACTACAAAGTGAGAGATCCTGTCTCAAAAAACAAAACAAAACAAAACAAAACAAACAAACAAACAAAAAACCAAAAACCAAAAAACGTCACTAGCCATCATGTTTTGGGCATTTAAGGGCATTTAAAGGCATGTAAGTTCTCAGATAAAAAAGCCAAATATAGATCCTGAGTGGCCTGTGGAGAAATAAAATTTTCTTTTGTTGCCATGGAGTGGATGTGCAGCAAAGGGCCTGTCTGGTGTGCCATGCCTACTGACCTGCCACGGACCTGATGTGCTGGAGAGTATTCATGTCATACTTTACTCAGGGCAAGGAACATTATCCAAGTTTCTGCTTATAGGTCTGATATTTATGATACAATGGAGCATGTTTTGGATAGTTTACTTAACATATAGGCTACTCAGTAGATGCAAAGTACACTGTGGGAAGCCCTGTCGGCCCCTCAAATAAGTGGATAGACATCTGCCAGAGCAGCTGAATTGAGATTCCAAAGAGACTTCTCTGCTAAGTGTGAGAGACAAGACATATGCATTCAGTGACTGTGGGCCAAGAAAATGATTCAAATATGAGCCTAAATTGGAAGCCACAAGGCACAAACTGAATTATAAGTTTGACTTTGAAGTCAATCTGCTTCATACATGGGCAACTTGAAGGAGACTGCTCCAGGATATATATATTCTCTCCAGTAATTCATGGCTTCTTGAGAATTCCCAGAGAGCCCTGCCAAGGCCTGTTGTGGAAATGCTAACAGGTGACCAGAGAGTACAGCATATACTTCAGCTCTGAATTCACCACCCCAGCACTGGATCTCATCCAAACATGAAACATGATTTTCCCAGTAAGTCTGAGAGGATCACAGAAGGATTGGAAGAGGCTGACTGGAGCTTGGGATGATGAGAATTGTAACTTGAGAAACTGGAAGGAAGAAGCACATTTTCAGCAGAGGGAACTCTGTAAGCAATGGAACAGAAGGGTAAAATGTGATAAATGAGAAATCAGAAGATATTTAACTTGGGAAACATAAGGGTATATGATGAGTTACAGTAGGGAAAAGAGCTGGAAGGTAAGTTTGAGATGAATAATCACTAAGCACCCACAAATATGAACCTTATTCGTACTTAGCAAGAGTAGGAAAGGTGAACACAGAAGGCTAGTGACTAGGGAAGAATGAGAATGGTGTGAAAGGAGGAGCTATCACTCTGAACCTTTTTCCCTACAAAATGCAGGTGCTGGACAAATTGCTCTTTGAGGGTTTTTGTTTTGTTTTTTCCCGAGTTATACTTCAGCTGCTACCAAAAGAGAACAAATAGCTTATGAGTTCTGGCTACCCTTGTTTTAATAAGTCTGTGTCTTTCTTTTTTCTCAGAATGAGATGAAAGGGAGAGAGCAAGGGAAGTGGTAGTGAGGTAGATAGACAAAGTAATGAAGGAGTTCTGGAATGTATGGATCATAGATGAAGTACAAAAATGTTAAAACTACCAAGAATAAATTCATGATTATTACTGCTATTGCTACTTTTGTCGATAAAAATGATGCTGTTTAAATATTATTGGTGAAAGAAGGTGGAAAGAATTCCAGTGTTTGGTGGTACCTTACTGGAGAGCTGTCAGATTTAGCTATTGTGGAAAACATCTTTGCAACTTGGGTTGCAGAAGCCTCTGATGTGGTTGGTCATGAGAACCATAACTTCTGGTATCTCTGGTTTCTGAGCCCAACACAACTGGTTGCTCTGTCTCCTACGGCTCAGCCCCAGCCTGCTCCAAGTTTGTCCTCTTTTTCCTAAGAGAGAAGAAATGACAGAAGAGCAACTGCATATGACCCTCAAATCATAGTATTTTAGTCCTAAAAGGAAACAATCATTTTACAGCTTTGAAAATATTCCTGGGACTTTAAATTATACCATGACAAGTGCAGCAGTGAGTTCATGTATTGGTTCAGTAACAAATGAGTAAGACAGGAATAATGCAGACCAGTGAAGCTTCACCAAAGTGTTTTTCACATTAAATGCTGACTTTGCCTTATCACCTCCATGGATATGAATGGACTTTGGGATTTCCAAAGTAGATTGGAGACTTGGGCCTGAGGTAGGGGATGTGCTGGGGAGAATAGTACATGATCTTCCAAGTCTGCTCAGTTCTAAGTGGCTGCTCTCAGGCCTGAACTGAGGTTATTATCCTCAGTTAATGACCTTATTATCAAGGTCCTTATCCCTGTTTTTCTGGGAGAGTCCGTCTCCAGGCACTGAACTCTTCTGGGCAGGAGACCTGGCTGACCTTGCCCCAACTTGCTCTTCTGGCCCTCAGACCTTGGCTGCCCCTTATAGACAAAGATCAGGCACAAGGTACTGGGGAGAATGGGAATGATCTAACAAGGTAATGGGCAGAATCGCCTGCCAGACCAGCAGACTTGGCTATGGAGACATGGCTGAACAGAGTCTCAGGGCCTTCTGCTGATGGCTCCAGCTCTTACAAACACCCGCCAAAACATGGTTGAGAAAACTCATTGAAATCAATATGTGGAATTTTCTATTGTGGATATCAATAATTTATTATGGACATTAAGCTAGATAAAGTACAAGAAAGGCAACAGTGATTTCTGAATAAATATTAAACATGCTCTTTCTGAGTTCAGACTGATATATTATAAAAACAGGGCTCAAACAACCCAGAGCTAATAAAGACATATCAGGCTTTCATTAGAACAGATATTAGAATGAAAGTACAGCTTCAACATATTTTTATTCAGTGAAATATTGCACAAGCAGTTCTTTCATTAGGGATGAGAAAATCAAATTTTAACACCAATGTCTAGTTGGAAGTTTTCTACTGCTCATCAATTCAACACTCATTTCCAATATTAATAACTCAGCTAAGCACCTGGCAGGGAGGCTTTTCCCTGCTGAGTTAATACATTTTTTTTTTAATCCTGATTTGATTGATTACATCATAGCAAGTATGACCACATAACATGTTGTCCTAGAAATATGATTACTTGAGGAACAGTTAAAAACACATGAAGTGTTGATTCAAATCTGTGTTCAGATTTTGTACTGAGTACAAATTCTATTTTTGAATTATTGATGGAGATTCAAAGAAAAGTAATCAAAATAGATACAAAGGAAGAGAGATTATTGGCAATATTTAACAAAAAATTTAAAAGACTTTGTACATACTCAAGAAGCAATGAAAAAGATTACAGTAAGTAAATAAAAGCAACAGAGTTGAAGAATAGGTAGAGCAACTTCTTTGTCTCCTGTTCAATATTTGGATACAGAAGTCATGAGTTGAGACTCCTTTAGGGTTCAGGCTCACAAATGCCAGAGGAGGGAGATAGTGGTCCACTGTGGATGCTCCAGGAAGAGGCCTGCATCCATGTGACCATTCCAGGGAAGCCAGCACAAGCACTGACTCCTGGAATGTCCTTTATTAGGAAGAACTTGAATATTAGTCCCTCTGCCTACTCCATTTCCTGATAATGCACAATAATCAATACCAGCTATCTCATTTTATGAGTCCTAAAACAAAAATGCAGTTCTGGTGTCCTTATTGAAAATAGTTTAAAAATTTCAAAAAGCAGTGCACAACATTAAACTAAGTATAGAGCACTGCTTATTGCCAAGCCTTGCAAATGGACAAGTTGCATGGGCTTGAAAAAGACCTGATTATAAATAGAAAATCAGAGACCTTAATGACTCAAAGGTTAGAATCTCAATTCAGCCACGTTACTTAATGGTTACTCATTTATTTGAAGCATTGGGAGAGCTCCTTATTTTCTGGTCTCTGCCAGCCTTTGGGCACAAAAATGTTTGGGCACAAGGGAAAGGAGGGGAAATTGCCTGCAGAAATCACAACATGCCCTGCTTTTTTGCTGGTCATATTCTTCCTTGGTTGTCATCAACCAGCTAACATGCAGGCATCTCCTCAGTGACCCTAGAGTGCTTTTACATGCATTCTCAAGCATTGAATACATACAGTGTCAAGCACTAGCCAGGAATTGAAGACAAAGATAGATAAAATAATTGTCTTCAATAAATTCAATCTGGTGAGGAAAACATTTCATTACCTGAAAAATAGTAGGATTTCATTTCTTGAGAAGAGGTTGTCATTTTCAGATAGAGAAAATAAGGTATAAATTCAATACTTTGGCATCAGTGTATCACTTTTCACTGGAAAAGATTACAAGAGAGGGCACAACTCCTTTAGTAAGTGACCCTGGTTTTATTTACCAGTGGTTTTGAATAAGCAGAGAAGAGCAGATTGGTCTTAGTAGGTTAACATGGCAGGATCTTCAGAGAGAGGTAGATTCTGACGGGAAAGAGGCTACAAACATCCTAGAGCTTTCTAGAACTCCTAGGATAAGTACCTTAGACTCTTCCAGGTGAGCAAGAGGCCATTTTTCACACAACAGGATGTGGCCTCCTCTTCAGGATAATGATGGGGGCAGGAGTGTGAGGGAGGGTAGTATTATGGCATAGATCAATATTGAGAAATTGGCAATAAACTCAATTTTCTCATAATCTATGTCTGATCAGACAAGTCTCAGAAGGGAAATGAGTCTCTTTGATACCTTTAATCAGTGCCTAAGTTCTTTTTATTTCAAGAAAGCTTTCCTGGGGAAGGAAAGTTCCTTCAAGGGATGAGCTCCATGGTCGTTGGCTTCAGAGCAGCATGTTTTTTGCTTTGTGTTTAGTCGTGACAGACTTTTTCTTTTCCCTTCTGTGAATCTTAACCACAACACAACAGATTTCTTTTGGGTACAGTTGAAAACATTCCGATTTTCATCTTTTCTATAAATATTTTGAAGATGAGTAAAGACAGTCTTTAGATGCTGCTTTTAGAAATACTTTTTCTTCAAACTGTGTTTATAACATATTAAGCCAAATAAACATTCTAAAGACAGATGTTGGTTTGCTATATGAATAATACCAAATTAGAATGGTGTGTTGTAGGCTAGAAAATAGTGTATGTGGTTGATTTGCTGCATGATCTGGCCTTGGTGGGGATCTCAGCAGTAGGAGAAACCCACCTGTTCATTTATAGCTTGACATGACACATTGATTTGTCCTCCTTTGGTTATTAGATGGAATTTTGGGTAAATTTCATAATTTTTCATGGTCATTCTCTGATGATAAAATGTTCTCTGATCAGTTCCAGTCTCAAGAAGAAGATCTCATTTTAATACTGAAAAAGTCTGTCCAGTGCCATCATCATAT
>PVIR01031979.1:0-19024 GCA_004026965.1 Petromus typicus
CACGGCAGTTATGTTTCAGAGGTGGGGTGGATAATCCTTTGAATTTCCCTGACTGCTGATAAGATTTGTTTCAGTAATTCTCTAAATAATATTGTGGTCAGCAAGATAGAGTCATGAAGAAGGAATGGGTGTAACAGGAGAACAGCCTAGGTTCATATTTCATCTCTGTCCTTCCTGGGTGTGACTCTTAGAAAAGCAAAATAACTCTCTATGCTGTTTCCTCAGGTAGTGATATACAGGATAATTGGTAGCACCTATTTGAGTTATAAAAGCTAATTAAATAGTAGCACTTAATACAATGTTTGGCAAATAACAAATAGCTATTCTTATAATGATATTTCATGATATGCCCATTTGATTGGATTAAAAGAAGTGAAAGGATTGGTAGAGCACACTCCTAGGGGCATCTTTGAGGGCATGTTATATGGTCCCCCACCCCTTCCTCCCTAGTCCTATTCCCCTGCTTTACTTTCTTATCACTATATACTGAGTAGCTTTGTTCCACCATGTTTTTCCACTGTGATGTTTCCACCTTGGAGTTACCTAACTATGGACTGAACCCTTTGACACCATGAGCTGAATACACCATTTTCTCCTTTCAGTTGTGTTTATTGGGTATTTGGTCCTAACAATGAGAAAACTGTTTAACACAATGCCCAGGCCATCTGCCATTCAGACACATTCCTAGAACCAAGGAGAGTAAAGTAAACAGATATTTAGAAGTTGACTCACCAGCTCTGGTTTTAGGGAAGCTTAATTTCGTTCGGGCTTCCTTGAAAATGTAGCAAGTAGAATTTACATAAAGCAAAAGAGTTGGGAGCTGAAAAGCCCTGGTTGTGGATGCTTAGGTGCATTTTACACAGAGCACAGATACCTTGTTAATTCATAGTTGCCTAATAACTCAGTTAACCCATAGCTCCACAGTTCCACATGGAGGGGTTGTCGCCTCTCTCACAATGTGCTGTATGTTGTCTTAGGCAAAGTCAGTAGAGTAATAAATAAAATTTATAATAATATCTGCCTCAGGAATGTTTTTCCTAGGCTTTCTAATCATTAGTGCTTTTACTTATAGACTAGTACTTGAAAGCATTTTCTTGATACATTACTGCCTACCATAAGGAAACTTTTACTAGGCAACTTGAAAGCTAGCTTGTTTACCACTTACTAATTATTGAATTGGAAACTACCAGAAAGTAAGAGCTTTAGTCATGAAAGCAAGGATAGGCAGAATTTTATCTTCTTAGATTGTTGAAAGGAATAGATCTTTTCTTCCTGATTGTCTTTAAATGCACACTATTGTACAAGGAAAATCTCAGGTTTTATCCATGAACATTTTCTGAGGTCATTTGCTTTTGCAGTTGAATTTGTTGCACCAGCTAGTTTGTTAACTTTTCTTCCTGTCACTGTTTCCCAGTTCTCCTACAGATGTTTTTTTGGTATGTGTGTCTGAGCTAAAACACTTGTCATGCTGAAAGAGGCTTAATATGACAAAATACTTGAAATATATCCAGAATTTTGTATCAGAATCACTACTAGAAAAAATAACATGGAATAAATTATTTAAATTTTAGGGGGAGCCAAGTTATTTGCACTTTTTGTATTTTCTGTGAAAATTAAAGGAAAAGTAATTTATGTTTTTTTATGCTCTAGAACCTGGCATATTAATATTAATTTGGCTGTTTTTATTTATACTGTTTTTACAGATACATTTTATATTCTAGTGTATGTGTGGCTATAATAAGCACATGTCTTTTGCCTTTTAAATCACTGTCAGGTCATCTTTGAGTGATTTAGGATAGGAATCAGTGGGGATAATGTAAGGAATTAATTCAGTTACTTTAACTCTCTGTACCTTTTTCTATCTAAGAGAAATGAGAAGATTTTTGTTATGTGCAAGGATAAGAAGGTAATGAATATAAGGAGAACAAATAACACATGAATCTCAGTACCATGACTAGTTCTTTGGCCTCTGTTAAAAGAAAAGGAAGAGGCTGGTCATCAGGAATAAATGAAATTATACTGGAGTCCAAATTTCAAATGATAGCATAGTGAAGAGTGAAATTATCCTTTTCAGTTTTATACCGAGTTCAACAAAATCCAGAAATCCTAATGATTTAATTCTTTGGAATATCATAAGGTCACATCCAATAAGAGACATCAGTGCTTTCATTGAAAGTGGTAGGAGTGGTAGAGATTTTGTGACTTGCTTCTTGGGATAATGCACGGAGATATACAAGAGAGTGTAGTTGCTTAGACACACAGGCATTTATTAAAGTGAAGGGCTCTGATACACTTGTTTGAGGGCATATGGCACATCTTTTAGGACTCTCACAAAAAGCTTACATTTTGCATTCAAATATAGGACAGCATTATTCCTTAATAAAAAGAACTCACAGAAACAAGTGGGAAATTGAGCTGCTGCTCAGTGAAGATAGAATAGACATACATTTTTATTCTTCCTATTCCTTCTTAACTACAATTAAAATTCCACATTATATCTCAGGGAAACCTTAAAAATGGTAAGGACTTCACTTAAAAATGGTCAAGGACCTCACAATTAAAGGAACAACAAAGTATAAGTTGCCTGCTTTCTTTTCTTGTGCTTCATATATCCCAGGCTTGGGCAAGCCACACCCCAGAAATGCCAATATTATTGTTTCAACAAAACCCCATTCTGTCTATCCACAGGACTAAGAAAACAGAAGTTGGGATGGCAGAAAACTTGGACTTAGTTCTAGTCAAATTCTGCAGAAAAATCTGTGTTTCTCCAGCAGCAAAGCCAAGTGGGCAGCCTGGACTTGAAATCACTTAATGAATGGAGTAATATTGCAAGACCAAGTGCAAAGCTGGGGCCTGTACTACTGTCTAGAAATAACAAGGGCAATTTCCCCATCATATTACCAATGAAGTCCTATGAGGAAGCAATAATAAGATACTCCTGTTCCTCCTAGGCAAAAGGGCATCAGTGGAAGTCTTTTGAAGCCCCAGCTTCCACCTTTATAAAAGAAGGTGTGCCAAAAGAAGCAAATTAAAATAAATTTCAATAAATATAGTTGAGAATAATAGGTTTAAGTTAAATTAAAATACAAGGATCAAATAAGATTCAAGATTTATAATATAGTATCTTTAATGTCCAGGTTTCTATAAAATTATCATATTCAAATCTGGGAAGCTTTAAAATTGTATGAGAAACACAACAGATTCCACAATATCAGAGATGGTAGAATTTAAAGAAGAAATCATGAAAATGTTTCAACATGTTATACACGTAGTTTCAATATATTATACACGCAGTAAAACTAAAAGCATGCCAAAATATTAGAAAAATAGAATCAGCAAAGAAATGTGATATAAAGAACCAAATAAAAAGTATATAATAGTGAGTTCAAAAAGTGGGCTCAACAGTAAGTAGAAGAGACAGAGAAAGAGTCAATAAAAGCTACAGTAAAGTGAACTAACAAAAAAAAACAAGAAAAAGTAGACCAAAAAACAGTAACAAATCCAGACACACAGGAACTTATGGCATCAAGATTTAATTTTCATGTCATCAGGGTCTCCGTACAAAAAGAAAGAAAGCAGGACTGAAAAAGAAGTGAAAGGGTAAGTGTAGAATACTTCTAAGTTTCACAATAATATGTAAAACGTAGGGTAAAGAAGTCGATTGAACTGCAAACAAGAGAAATCTTCAACAATACACATCATAGCGGCCTTTGTGTACTACATACAAAGGAGAAACTCATATGAGCAGAGATTTAGAAAAATGCTCTCTGGCAGAAGCTTAGGTGAGTGGTAGATTTCTCATCAAAAATCAGGAAGACTGGAAGAAAGTGTCACAACATTTTTCACAGGTCAGAAAGACATTATTAGGTTAAAATTCTACATGTAGTCAGGAAGGAAGAAGGACATTCTCATACTAGAAAACTGCAAATGTCTCATCATACTATCCACCTGAAGAGCATAAAAAAGGGGAAATTCTTTAAGCAGAAAGAAAACAAGAAATGGAGCATACTTTGAATATAAAGAAGAAAGAATATGGCTGGGGTGACTTTCTGGCAAGCAAAAGGTTTTGAGTATAATCCTGGTACAAAGTGAAAAGAAAGGAAGAAAGGAGGAGGAAAGAACACAAGAAAACAAAAATACACTTTAGTGAAATGAAAAACAGATTATCTTTCAGAGTTCTTAAAATTGTGTCTGACAGATGAGGCAAAAATCATAATCTGTCTAATGTGCTTTTAAATCTATTTATAATGTTACTTAAGATAATGATGAATGGAAAGGGGAATAATTTAAAGAGAAGTAATATTTTTATGTTTCATTTGATCTGATAAAATGAGTATAATAGACCATTGTGATATATATATTTCATATATAATCATACATATACACATCAATCTATATATATGATTATTGAACTGCAAACAGGAGAAATCCACAACAGTACACATCATAGCAGACTTTGAATACTAAATACAAAGAAGAAACCCATAAAAGCAGGGGTTTTAGAAAAATGTTACCATATAGAAGCCAATGTAAGTGACAGACTTCTCATAAAAATCAGGATATACTTAGAGAAACCATAACAACAATAAGCTAAACAAAACAGAACAAAGAAAAAATACAGCCAAAATAGAGACAGAGAAGTACACTTTATAGTGACAAAAGGATCAATTCACCAAGAGGACAGACATTTGAAACATGCATGTAATAAAAGGTGGAGCTGCAAAAGGTAGAGCTATTAAAACTTGATGGAATTGAATGGAGAAATAGATATATTCACAGTGATAATTGGAGACTTCAAAATTTCTCTGAACAACTGACAGCACAATGAAACACAAAATTGTAGAATCTGATTAAATAGTGAATAACATGTTCTTTTCAAATGTCCATGTATCAGATTGCAAATAAGTTTAAAATGACAGAAATGACACTGAGCTTTTCCCACAAAGCAATTAATCTAGAAATCTTAGAAGAAGAGAAGAGAGAAGTCTTTGGACACTTGGAAACTAAGGAATACACTGGTAAATAATCCATGTCAGCTGAGCATGGAGGCTGAGGCAGGAGAATCTGAGTTCAAGTCCATCCTGGGCTGTATAGTGCGTTCAAGGCTACTCTACACTACACAGTAAAACCCTGTCTCAAAACACAGACACAGACACAGACACATAAACACACATATACACACGTGGAGAGAGAGAGAGTTTTATCAGTCAGCGATGAGGTCTCATGATAACTACCACAAAATCTGAATGAAAAACATCGTAAAACCTTGGTTCATGAAAGCTTCTGTTTGCAAACGTTGCACAAAACTTGGCTTCTGCTTGCAGACTCCACACAGATGCAACATATGCGATCTCAGCCGTCTTTCCCACACAATCACTAATGCAGCCATCTTCCCGCCAATTGTAAAACAAATTAACTTTGTAAACCGAGGCACCACTGTGTCAAAATTTGCACGATTCAGTTGAAGCAATGTTGAGAGAGAAATTTAGAGGCTATAAGTTAAAAATTAGAAAATTTCAAAAATGAGAAAATTCCCACCTTAGTTCTCTTTTGTGCTTCAGCAACCTAGGAAAAGAACGAATCTGAAGGAAGATAAGAGAAATGAAAGTAAAAGCTGAAATCGATGAAACCGAAAGCATAAAAACACCAGAGAATATCTAAAACAAAGATTTTTTTTTTTAAAAACGGGTCAATAGAATTGACAAACGTCTAACAACACTGACAAAGATAAAAGATGAATCACAAGTCGTTAATATTGCAATAAAACAGGAACACCACTACTGAGTCTCCTGACAAGGAAATGATTGCCAGGGAGACTACACACAAATCTACGCGTAATAATTTGATGACCTGGATTAAATGGGACAGTTCTTCAAAAATACAAATTGCAAGAGCTCATCCAATATAAAACATGATTTGAGGGGCTCAAAAATTATTAAAGAACTTGAATGTATATTTTTAATATTTCACAAAGAGAAACTTCCAAGTCCAGAAGAATTGAGATGTTTCTAATCTGGGCATGGTAGTGCATGCTCGTAATCTCAGCACCCTAGGAGGCTGAGGGAGGCAGAATTGTATCACTATAGCCTAGGAAAATGCTCTGGGTTCTGTTTGTACTATCAAGAAAAATTACAAAATCCTTTATTTCTGCATTTATTTATTCATTTGTATATTATTTGCTTATTTATGGGAGATTTGAGATGAATTTTGCTATGTTGTCAAGGCTGCTCTTGAATTCATGATCTTTATGTCTTAGCCTCCCAGTTAGGTGAGGTTAGAGATGTGTACCTCGGGAACTTCCCGTTTCCACATAATCTTTTCAGAAAACAGAAAAGAAGATAACATTTCCCAAACCATTTTAAAAGCTACTCTTGTACAACAAACAAAACCAGAGACCAATATTCTTCATGTATACATGTACAAAATACTTATAATATTAAAAATAAAATTCAACAATGTACAAAATGATATGACCATTTTGGCTTTAGTTATGCATTTAAGACTGGCTCAATTTTAGGGATATCAGTAAATGTAATATACCATATTAAAAAGATTAAAAAAACCACATAAATGGGTGCAAAAGAAAGCCTTTGAAAAAAATTCCATGTCTACTTGTGATTAGAAATATGATTAAAAAGAGGAGAACTTCATTTTGATAAAATCACCCCAAAGTAAATTTACACTTAATAGCAAAAATGTTAATCCTTTCATCCTTGTGATTTGGAATGATACAAAGATATACTTTAAACACTGAAGATTTTCTGAAAGTTTGGGCTCATTTAACAAAGCAAGGAAAAGAAATAGAAAATATTTCAATTGCATAATAAAACTGTCTCTATTTTCAGATGACCATACTGTCTACATGGAATGTCCCAAAAAAAACCTTTAAAAAAAAACTTTCAGAAATGAGTTCAGGAAGTCAAACTATACAAAATAAACATAAACAATAAATTATATTCCCATGGGCACAAAAAGTACAATACCAATTAAAACCACCCAAAGACTTGTTTTGGTATACTTCTAAAAACACATGTACAGGTGTTATGCACTGAAAACTATGAAACTGAGGGAGTTCTAAATAAATGGCAGGAGAAACTACATTAGAAGAGGAAGATTCCATGTAGTAAAGGTATCAACTCTCTTAATTTATCGTACAGACTTTAAAAAAATAAATTAATTTATTGGGACATTTTAGGAATACATTATGATCACATTCATCATTGAGAATTTGTACCTGTATATGATATCTCTAATTTTCCCCCATTCCTTTGCTTTGCTTCCTTTGCTTTGCTTTCATTTTTTTCCTTTTTACCATCAATTTTGTTCTTTAATATACAGGCTTAATGCAATTCTTATCAAAGTTCTGACTTTTTGAATCAGAGACAAAATTATTCTCTTCTTTACAAAAATGTACAACAATATATAAAATGTACCAATGAAGTAAATTTTAAAAAAGTAGTAAAATTGCTTAAAATGTTGAAAGAGAAAAACAAGGAGAATTAATTTATCAAATATAAAACTTACTATATAAATATAGTAATTAAGACTGTGCTGAATTGGTGGACAGGCACACAGGCATGTTAATAGAATTACAGAGGACTAATACAGAGAAAAGAAAAATAGTTACACCTGACAGTTCAAGACAAATAAGCAAAAGGGACCCATCCAATTAGAATAGTAACAGACATTTCACTGAAGATACTAATGGCAAATAAGCAGAGGAACTGTTCAACATCACGAGCCATTAAGGAAATGAACATTCAAACTGTGACAAACCATGATTATGCATCTACCTGAGCAGTGACAGCGGTGGGACATTGGTTCGCTTGTGCATTGCTGATGGGAAAACAACCACGTAGAAAACCATCTCAGTGGTTTCTAAAGACTGACCATACCATTATTTATACCACACAGTAATTGCACTGTGGAACAATGAACCCAGATGAATTAAAACTTTCATTTACATAAAAACCTGTGTGAGAATGTTTATAGTAACTTTATTCATAATAGTCCAAAACTAGACACAGTTCAGGCATCCTAGTATGAGCAAGGGACTAAGTGAGAGTAGATAAATACTGAGATGTGCTATTCAGCAATCAGAATAAATTCTTGGTCTATACAGCAATTTGGATTTATCATTAGAAAATTGTAGTTGTCTTCAGCGTTAGGGTGGTACGCAGCTGAAGATCAGATTTGGAGGCCCTGACCTGGAGGGTGAGTGCACAGTCACCATTCAGACTCCAGGGAGGTTTTGGTGAATGCTTCTGTGTTTATTGAGGACTACACAAGCTTATATAGAGCACAAGGAGTGGGTGGGGCTATGAGCACATAGGGGCAACAGGGCTGTAGCTGATTGGTAGGGCTATTATATTACACTAATTTTTAAAATATGTTACCATCATGGTAAAATGATAAAGGATATATGAGATTTTTATGTATTATTTCTTATAAATGCATGTGCATCCACAATTATGTCAAGATAATAATTTAAACAAAAACAATGCCAAAATATGGCTTAATTTTCCAGACACAAAGTGGAATGATAGAACATTTGACCACAGGGCTAAAGATTAAGATATCTGGAGTCTATTGATTGGATAATTTTGTAAAAATAACTTTCTTTATTCATTTGCTTAATAAGTGGATTTTGTGTTCCTAACATCAGCTTTGTTATGGGTAAAAGGATGGGGGTCATTTATTTTCCTGGTCTAAAATCTTAAATTTTAAAGGGGTGTTCAAACTTTAAAATTAAAAATTCAAATATTTTCAAAATGATGCAATTGCCAACAGTTTCTATTAAATATTGATATTAGTTTATATTTGAATTAGTATTTACTTTTTAAAACCTTAAATTCATAGTTTGGCTCTACATAGGATTATCCAAATGCTTAGCAAACTAGCTTTTAATGTAACACATGCTCAGTTAATATTTTATTAGGATTTATTAGTAAGGACTTTGTCTCAAGGTCATTGATTTTAATCTTTTCCTTGAACAGTTACCATTCTCAGATCCATACAAAAGTTAAAAGCCAGCTTTTGAAATCTCTTCCTATGCTATCCAGCCCACAGCTGCTTTAATTCAGCTGTCGTAATACTTAAATGTTGTGTTAGCTCATGTAATTCAGTTTAAATGTATTTTTAAATCACATCCATTTATAATTAATCTTATCATAGTTATGTGTTTCTCTGAAAAATAATATAAGTATCAATATTGTAGAAGATAGGGCCTTGGAGAGAGCATCAAGTGTCGATGAATGGTGATTGGTCTGAAAAATCAAATTTCTGATGTTAAAGAAGGCTGGAAATGCTTAAAGAGCTGTAATTGAGTAGATTTTTCTCTGAGTTTCAGGGGAGAAATTTTCCCATTGTCATCAGTAGTTACAGGAACAGATGCTTAGGAGCTTTCAAAAAGGACAAACCAAATGTTCTCAATGAACTTCAAATATTTGATAAGGTTGTACAGCTACCGTCTCTTTAGAAGGCAAAGACAGGTTGGCTTAGTTTGAATTCATATTTATCTGCCATTTTTTTCCTCCAACCATGAATTTGTTGTTTAATACAACTGAACTGAGCAGTTGAAATGGATGCCATGAAATTTATGTGTTAAAATCTGTACTACACTCAAAGAATTCCCCAGCTCTCAGGCCATGTTAACGGACTCATTCTTGATAATTTATAAAGCTTTTAAAATTTTATGTATAATAATTGTATAAATTTGTGAGATAACTGCATATGTATATATAATGAGGAGTGATCAAATCAGAGTAAATAGCATTTCCATCTCCTCAAATATCTTTTATTTTATTGTGCTGGAAACCACTGGACTTCTCTCTTCCAGTTCTTTGTGAAATACCTAACAAGTTGTGAACTATAGTTAGCTTTCTATGCTCTTGCTTTAAGAGTTGGAGGACAGAAGCAGAAAATTGAAGTAGAGCTGGAGGATTAGCTAAGTGGTTCCACTGCCTACCTGGGAAGCACAAAGTCCCGAGTTTGATCCCTGGTACCACACACCACAGTGCCGGGCATGGTGTCTCATGCCTATAATCCCAGCACTCAGGAGGCAGAGGCAGGAGGATTGCTGTGATTTTGAGGCTAGCCTGGGCTACCTAGTGAGTTCAGGGCCAGCCTCAACTACAAAAAGCAAGACCGTGTCTCAAAAACAAAAATATAAGAAGTAGCTACTTCAGCAGTGGCCAGAAACATTAGGAAATTTTTGAGCAGTGTGGGGGGAAAAACACATGAAATTTGCACGCACTCTCTTACCTTGAGTCTTATTTGATGGTGGGTATTGGAGATGGTATTTTTAAGTTTTTTCTTGTCTGCTGGGCCAGTAGCTTCTTGTTCCAAATAGTAGAGTATCAAACATTACTCCTCTGTGCCCAGTATAAACAGGGGTGGAGATGGGAATTCTTCCCTTGATACTTTACTCTTAGCCAGTCATTACGACCTTCTGAGCTGCTCAACTACTTGATCTCCCTCTGCATGCATCCCTGACCATATTGCAAGCTGCAGATTTTGTAATTGCCACATTCTGCAAGTCAAAATATTAGACCAAAGCCACAGTTTTGAGGTAATATTCTAGGGATGAAGTAAAGGAACTACAGAATTCCATTCCTTTGTTAATTGAAACCAGGGCTCACTTTAAATGTTATAGTCCCCAAACTTTTCCAAAGACAGTCTTTAAAGCTCATGAAAATAGAACCACTAATGTAACAAAATACTTCTGAAATGGTTATAGGATTCTTATAGATGCTAGATAAGCTCGAAGTAACTAATCATAGAATGTAGCAGTGAAATTAAAAATTTTAAAAGCCTGAGGCTCTTTAGGGAAGGGAGAAAGTTGTGTCCACTGAAAGTTTTCTTGCAGGTATCAGTGCTGCTTTATAATATTGTATTAGCTCTGTCATGTGACTGATTATATCATGATAAAATGTGATAAATCACATTTGTCGTTTTTGCTTGCAGTTTCACAACTGTGTGAGACCCTTTTCTGGAATATATTGCAATTAAAACGGTTAAGACAACTGTTTTTGTCTTAAAAGTGTTCAGATTAAAGGATCTGGAAATTTGTCTGGAATTTCTTCATTCTCTGCTAATGATGAGGGTCACTGAAATTGCTGTTACAAAAATGAAAGGATATCTGTGCTTAGGTTTATAATAATTTTTATAATATTCACTGAGAGCAGGTGTCAGAGTCAGTGCTGGGTTTGTTACATGCACTGGTCCCAATAGAACAGACCACAGGATGATGAGATAACAGGTTCAAAACAGTGGAGTGATTTACAAAGATCTCACTGAGGAGATAAAATTTGAACCTTTTTGGCTGGGGAAACCTTATTTTTCTTCTTCATTACAATGTAATACAGTCAATTACTATATAATGACATTATAGCCAGTGCCAGGTTGCTTATATGATGATGGTCTCCCACAAGGGAGCTAAACGTTTTCCATCATCCAGTGATGTTATCACAGCATGTTGCATTAGTTATCTATGTTTATGGTGATTCTGATATGAACAATCCAGTTCAGTTCTAGTATAACAAAAGTACAGCAATAGGATAATGTATAGTATATAACACTTGATTATAATAGCAGACAACCCTTACTGGTTTATGTATTTATTACACTTTAAATCATTATTTTAGAGTCCCTTACTACTTATTAAAAGTAAATTTGTCATGAAAGAGTATGTCATGTGATGCTTGCTATAATCTCATACACTGTACACTCACCACACTTCTTGATTGGTCCAAGAGTTTGGTTGACATGGATGATTAATGTCGAGATTTAATGTAAATACATTGTATGATGTTCACACAAGGACATTTTTCTGAGGACACATCCCTTGGAATACATTCATACTGTTGTTATACATGATATAGTAGTTACCTCTTCCATAGTTGATAATATCTGACTTAAATGAGATGATTAGAACTGTTACCCTGGGCGATACATCGTCACTCTTTCCTCTCAACAGGAGCAAGCATGAAAAACCAGTGGGAAGTTGTATGTTGATATATTTGCTCATTAAAGCTCTGGAATCTCATGGCTGTGCTTCTGCAGAAACACACTTTCTGCCCTAAAGTGTAGTTTCTTGTTGCTACCAAATTTATTTTAAAAATTTGTGTGTACTGTGATGTTGCCAGGCTATGTACAAGCCAGACCATGTGCAAACAAAACACCTTCCAATATTGGATTGGTACCGACCTGTTTTCTCCATTTTAAGGAAATATATGATATACTACACATCTCTTTTCAATGACAAAAGAACATATAGAGAGACTCCAAATCTTTTAGTGTGCCAAGAGGAGACTGGCTGGGTTGGAGGAGCTGTCTAAAACCCTCCTGAGTTTCAAGGAGCTGTACTTGTGTAAGTGAGGAAGACTTTCCAAGGTTTTCACGTTAGAAAGTCTTAACCTCCTCGGTTGTGATCTGGGAGAACCGCATTGAAATAGAAATTATATGAAGGTAGATTTCTTCCCAGTGTAAGAATAAATTACTTCACAATTTATCACATAAAATCTGCCTGGGTTGTCCTGTGAATGGAGAATTATTCATCTCTGAGGGTATCTGTACCCATTTATTGGGTTGTTATAACTTGGAGAGAGTAGATAATGGTTTCAAAGTAGTTTTTTTTTTTTTCTTTTTTTATTAGGCCACTATTTTCCTCTCCATTGTCCCATCTCTAACTAACATCTAACCTGGAATGCTGTATGTAAATTAGGTAAATAGGATACTTCTCCAGTTGGATTAAGGAAGCCGAAGTAGCAATGAGAAGATCCAGAACTTCAAGGGATATAATTCAGACTTCACGGAACATAACCTTTTGGTCACATGTAGTTTGGATGTTGAATACTCCCAGAAGCCCATGTGTAATGCCCTTGGGATGTGGTAGAAGCTTTAAGAAGCAGGGCTTAGTGGGAGACTTTTAGGTCTTTGGGGCGTGTCCTGGAGGAGAATGTTTGACCTCAGCCACTTACTTATCCTCATTTTCTCTTCCTCTCCTCATTCCTTCTCTCTTATTTCCTGGGCATCAGCTGAGCAGTCTTGCTTTGTGACGTGCATCCGCTGTAATGTGTGGCTTTTGCACAGGACCAAAGAAACAGGGTCAACAGGTAGTGGACTGAATCTCTATATTGCACTAGAGTAAACCTGTTCTAGTCCTAACTTGATCATTTCAGGTGTTGGTGATTCTTGCAGAAAAACCAACATAGATAGCAATGAGGTAGAGCGGAGGCTTGTTTCTTTCCTGAGATTCTGAGTGAACTGAAACTTTATATAGTGGTAATATTGAATCATGCTCTCTAAACATCAAACTGAACTTTGAACAAGATGAGCAACTTTAAATGTACATTTTTTCTAATAGAGCTGAGGGAGGCCAAGAATGGAATAATCACTGTATTTTTATTTAACCTCACTTCTCTGTCAACCCCACCCACTTTTTGGCATGATAAAAAATGAGTAAGACAAACAGTGACAAAAAGCCTGGATCCATTTGACCATTCCAGTATTACAGCCTGAGTGCTGTGCTTCTTCAGAACTGTATTTCATTCCCCAGATGTTGGCAGCTGCCTCGGATGTTATGCTGAAAACGTATCATTGTGTTTTTTTTTTTTTTATCATGGAAGTTTGAAAGGTTTTCCACTACTTTTTGAAAATTGAAGCTAAATAAGAGTTTTTGTTTGTGGCAGAAGAAACTATCTTTTGAAACTTATTTTGCCTATATGACAGTCTTATGACTACGACATTTCATGAAATCAGTCTCCCAGAGGTCTTTATTTACTTCAAAATGTCATCTGTAAATTACACATCTTCAAAGATTCTCATAAGCTATGTTCCCTAATGCTCCATGTTGAGCTGAGCTATAATAAAAAAAATATGACAGGTTGGAATTGGAATTTTATTTTCAGCATGGGTTAAAGCACAGTTTCTCTGAGAATACTGGCATAGGTAGAATAGAAATTTCAGCTGCTGCTACAATGCAAGAGACCTTGCAAAGCTGAATTTGATTCTCTGGAGCATGATTGGGTCTACAAATTAAGTTTTTATTTGTTTGCGGTACCGGAGATTGAAATCAAGACCTTGCACTAGCAAGGTGGGCATCATGCCACTGAGCTGCATCCTGGCCTTGCAAATTAAGTTTTTACCACTCTGGATGACCTATTTATATTTGTAGGAGTTTTGGGATCCATTCAGCCATGCTACTTTATTTTAATAGAAGAAATCTTACATATTGGTGAGTAATATTTTTCTAAATAGAAAATAACAAGAGTATATTCCACACTTACTGTTTAACAGGTATTTAAGGTATGTATTGATATCATACTAGGTATTGGTTCATGTTCTCTGTCCTAATGGAATTTACTTTCATAAGGGTTTATTAAAATTGGAAATGAGTATATATGCATGAATATTGTTATTTTTGCATATCCTTTAGATTTCTCTTCACATTGGGTTTAGCTAGCCAAAAATGGAAGTGACTCATTAACTTCCAAAATAAAAAGTGGGTAAATGAAGTTTCTAAGCCCTTTATACTTGGTAATTATTTTTTCCTGTACCCCAAATAGGCAATATTAAGTTATATTCATTCAGATTTATGATAATTCAGCTGGTAATTATCTAGCAAAGATTGGTCCTATAAAGTTAGTAGTGATATGATAAAAACTTATACCAAATATGAAAAATGGCTTTGATTATGCGTATGGATTATCTAATTAAGTCCTCAACATGATTATAGGAAATCCTATTACCCTGCTGTACAGATAAATGCTGAAGCATCATGACACTCACCACCGGAATTAGTTCTGCGAGTTCGAAAATCCCAGCTCTTTGCTGTGCGGTCTTCCTTCTTTGCCTTCCCGTTGCCTTTGGGATCAATCAGGCTCATAGCTTGAGAAGATTTTGAATGTTATTCAGTTATTCATTATGTCACTGAGGGGCAAGATTCAGACGTGTTGGATCAAAATCAACACAAGTTCAGAATATTCCAGAGAGAAATCTTACATTGCCTAGTGACCTGCAGAAAAAAAAGAACCTGCTCTTCATGTTTTCTAGTGGTGATGAGAAAGCTGCAAAGGATGCTGCATTCATAGAGTGTTATTGGGAGAATGTGCTTAACATGCTCTGCTAGAGTTTGTTCAATCCCCAGGGAGGTCCTAGACTCTGGGAAATAAGCTTTTTCTTCCAGCCAAGGAACAGGAACACTTTTAGGTCACTGACTGAAAGCTGCTGGCCACCTCCATGTAGTACAATTGCTTTTGAAAGCTGAGGCTTAATCTGTCAGAATGGATTTTCCAAAATAAAGTGATGAGCACTTGACTGTGAAATGTCTATAGTGACATAAGAATTTTATCTCTTACTCCTGTGTAATTTATCAACTTAATTTAGATTTAGTATAGTTAATGTGAATTATCTCTTATGGATAGACACTATTTTGTGAATTATTTGGTTTGTAATGAATTTTCTTGCAAAGATCAGAGATTGATGTTGCTTTGTGAGTTTGCACCTCTCTACCACCTATACAGAAAATAGCTGAGTCATTCACATGGCCTCATATAAATTCGTAGTCACCTGGGAATAGAAGAAGAGGAGGGGACCAGGGATTACCTCAGTGATTTGGTGTCTGCGTGGAAAATTCAAGGGTCTTGAGTACGATCCCCAATTCCACAAACCACATTGTTGGATGTGGTCACTCACGCCTATAGTTCCAGCACTCAGGAGGCAGAGGCAGGAGGATGCTGTGAATTTAAGGATAGCTCGGGCTACATGGTGAGGTCAGGGTCAGCCTGAACTTCAAAGTAAGCCCCTGTTCGCTGTTTCCAAAAACTAAAAAAAAAAAAAAAGAAGAGGAAAAAGAGGAAAAGGAGGAGGAGGAAGAGGAGGAGGAGAGACTGACTAGAGTAGAAAAATATGCTGAATAGTATTTCTAAGGTTCTGACTTATATAGATCCCTTCCCACAGTAATAGAAGTCAATTAAAAACATGTGTGGCTAAACTTAGTCCTCCTCTTGTCTGTCCTCAAATCAGGGACGTTTGAATCTTAACTGGAAGAGGGAACAATTTCTTATCTGAAAAGAAAAGATGAAAGTCAAACTCTCCATTGTGATTTCAGGATTCTATGCTGTTATTTTTCTTTCTTAACTGTGTTTCCTCACTGGATCGGATTTATGGCATGATGGGCCTCCCAGCACTCCGGAAAAGCACACAAGTGCCTTCTGTGAGAGGACCAGAGCCGTACTCAACAACCCAGGCAACACACAACGACCACGACACCTTGACCAACATCCACGCTCTGGATTTTCCATCAGGCTGGGCATTTATTTTAGGAATTGGCATTTGAGAGATACTATTTAGAAATCATGGATTTATTTGTTAGATTCTAGTACTTTAGATTTATTGATTGATTTAGTCCAAGAAGTAGCTGTTACTATAATCAGCTTCAACATAGAGATTAAAAAAGTATATTTTAACAGTGTTAAATAATTTTATTAAAGTATTCTTCCCAAAATTTTCTTTTTAATTCTTTCTTTCTTTCTTTCTTTCTTTCTTTCTTTCTTTCTTTCTTTCTTTCTTTCTTATCAAGGATCAAACTCATGATCTGGAGCTTGCAAGGCAGGCACCAGAACCACTGAGCTAAATCTGTGGCCTATGATTTCTTTTCAATGTTGACTTTTCTAGTAGCACCTGTTTTCAGTACATATGGATTATACTCCTTGTGGAGAGTTGGTGTACGCAGAGAATGCATCTTTGCATCCTCTCTCCTCCCCTTCTACTCCTGTGTCTCCATCTCTGGATCCTCTTCCCATTTACGATTTTCTCCCTACTTTGTGTCAACTGTCTTTTATTTTCCTCTTTATTTATATTTTGTGTTTCTCAGAAGAGAGACTGTGTGATATTTAAGCTTGTGTCTGATTTATTACATTTAAGTTTTTAAAACTTGGATTTTAATTCAAGTTACTTACATTGACCTACAGCTGTTATATTTTAAAGAAAATAGTATGAGGATTTCATCAGACAAGTGGCGATGGAAATATAGTTTGTGTAACACACTGATTTGACTAGTTGTTAGCAATGGGCTAATAGTTTTGCTCAATATCAGTTAAATCTTGCAGAAAAATATGTAAACATCTTTTGTAAAATAACTTTTAATCTCTCAAGTATTTGATCACCAAACATCTTTCCAAAGTTAATGTTTTCACATTCCTGCATACATTGCCACTGTAGCTCAGGTGCAGTGAAATCCTATTATTAACATGTCACTTATGTCATCCTTTGTGCCTATGACCATGCTGCCACTTACGTAAGCCATCCTCACCCTTAAATGCTAATGTGCCACTTTCTCTGCACAACCTCTTTGACATTCAGTGGGAACTAAAAGTTCTCTTATTTGGATGCCTTCACTGAGTTACGTGCATCGTCACACCAACTTTTGTGTCATAGTTTGTTTTTTATTTATTTATTTATTTTTTTTAAGGTTTTTGGAGACAGGGTCTTGCTTTTGTGGTTCAGGCTGGCCCTGAGCTCAGCCTCAAACTCACGTCACAATCCTCCTGCCTCTGCCTCCCGAGTGCTGGGATTACAGGCGTGAGCCACCACGCCCGGCACTGTGGCATGTGGTACTGGTTGCTGCTGGGTGTGGGTCTCCACACCCAGTATTGTTATGTGGTTACCGGGGAATCGAACCCGGGTCCTTGCGCTTGCGAGACAGGCACCGGAACCACTGAGCTAACTCCCCGGCCCCTTGTGTCATAGTTTGTAATACTGCAAATTCTTTGCATGCCAGTCATTTGTCTCACCCAACTAGAGACTTCCAAACATTTTTATTAGTTTCAGAGGTGACAGAATAAAGGAAACATGTTAATTAACTCAGCAGAAAATAGAGACCTGAATCTTTTCACTTAGTCACCAAAGGGTGAAAGACTCTACAGTGAGCGTGATTTCCTCCTTCTCCAATGTCCTTGAAAATAAAGATTTCCCCTTCTCCGTTTGTGAAAATTCTTGTTGAGAAGCTTTTGCTTTGTGAATGAAATTTAATTACGTGCTAGTAATTTCTTGGAAGAGGCAAAAGTTTACTGGGTCCCCTGGTACTGATTAGTACTTGGATGCCTCACGCAGTCACACTTGTGACCCCGGTGTGAACACCATTGTGCACCTCGATAATTGGATCTGTGTTCGGAGTTTGATATACTTGCCCAAGAGAATTGGTTTAAAGCAAGAGGCAAAGTTTAAAATGGTAAAAGTAGAAGAAGTAAATTAGGAGGACAGATTTTTTTTTCGTTGTTAATTGAATCATTAAAAATGCCATTTTGAAACAGGGCAGGTAGTGTGTATTAATTACAGGCATTAAAAAGAGCAATAAATGTTACAGCACCTCTTTAGCCAGGAGTGTTGAGAGCTGTTAACAGAATTTTACAAATGGAAGAGTCAACCAGATGTATTCGGTGCACATTTATAATGCTTGCCTTGTGCCTGGCACTGTCGTGGGTGGAAGAACTCTTGTACTAAAGGAGATAGAAATCTGTTGTGAGAGACAGCATGTGAAAAGTTAGAGGAGTTTGTGCAGAACCGGAGAGGAAAGAGGAAGCCAATACTCTCACTAAAGAAAGCTTCAAGGGCAGGTTGCCTCCAAGCATTTTATTTTAAAAACATGAGTTTGTCTGGCTGGCATTTGGACAAAGGGTTCAGCCTGCGTACAGATAAGAGCAGGGAGGCCCCAGGGGCATGTGTGGGTTCGGGGACAGTGGATGAGGCAGTGCAGCCAGATGGAGTGTTGAGGGAGATCCTGAGTGTAAGGTGGTGAAGAATCTCCTAGATGGTGACAAGAGACTTGAACATTGTTACAAAAATAGAAGCCTTAAAATGGTGTTTAGTGCAGGGTGTGCAGTTATAAGGATTCTCTCATTTTGTTTACCTAGAAACAAACTCAGAAGCATGGCCAGACAAATCAAGTCCAAAGAGAGGCTCCGTGCTTTAGGACTAGAATCATCACTGGCCAAGCAAGCGGCAGTAGGGTCACTTCAGTCTG
>PVIR01031980.1:0-19028 GCA_004026965.1 Petromus typicus
TATGTACTATTTAGTAACTTCTTTTTCTTTCTTTGAACATCTTATGATTGAAAAATTATGTATAAATATTAAAATACATTTCTCTGTAAGTTTTATAATAGCTTCAGTCTTTCCAAAAATATAAATTTTTCATAATGTTTCCCCAATAATTTTAATAGAAATGCAGGTTATTTTAATGCTTCCTATTATAGACAATAATTCAATGGGCATCATTATAGCTATACTTTCACATCCTTTTAAAATCAGGTTTAAATTTCTCTAAATATGAAAAGTTACTTTCAGAATGTGCATTTTATTTTTTTATTAATATCTCCAATCGCCTTTTGAGACAAATGTGAAGACACACCATTTTCTAAAAAACCCACTGCAAACTCTTGATATTTTGTTCAGCCAACTTCTTACAGATCAATTTTATCTTATTGCTCCTTTAAAGTTTTGCTTTTATAATTCAAAGGATATAGCTCTGGCTTTTGGAAAATTAATGTTAATATGAAGAAATAAAACTGTGTTTGTATATCTGCACCTTTTATGAGTCTTACTCTAAATATCTGAAAATAGGTATGCCAAAAGATATGACACCCCTTCCTTTTTCCATTAAGTATGTCCACAAACCTATTTTAGCAGACCTCATGTACTAGTCTTTGAAGAAATACTATTGAAGTTTTTGACATGACATTTCCTCCCAGCCTACATGGAATCTGTTATTTAGTGCTGTGGTTTCAATCTTATGCCCATTAAGAAAAAAATTGAGATAACTGTTTAAAATTAATATTTAAAATAAGATTTCCTGAAATTATTTTCCACAACTCCAATTCACTAAAACTGACTTGTGAAACAAAAATTTGTGACACAATATACATCTTAGCTGATGCTGACATAGGTAGGCTGAAGACTGTAACTCAGTACACAATTCCAGTCCTTAAGAAATGCCTCATTTTTTTCTATGGAAACAGACAAGGGGTATTACATCTTCCCTGGTGACAATACTTGTGTGTTTTTAATCTTTTCAATACCTAATACACAGATAAAATTATGGTAAATAGCATGAAATTGCTCATTATAAATAAATATGCTCAGATTCAATAAGACTCTGGTTCATATTAACATTACAAGTCAGAAAATATCTTATTCTATCCCTTTATTATGATTCCCGAACACAGTTCTCTTATTTTAACATACAGGACTAAAATATAATACAAACTGATAATGTGTATTATCTGAAGAAGCTCCTTTATCTGGAATATGAATAACCAATACCTTTGTAAGGATTTACTGGTTAAGATAGGCCTTAATTTGACTATCGATAACTATGGCCACATTACAAATTTTAGTATTTCCCTAACTAGATTCTACCTTTATCATATAGATCTATGTCTTCTTCACAACTACTTCTCAGTGTCCTAAAGCCACATATCATTGATCCTGAAGAGCAGCCCCCTGAAGTCCTGTGTGGTGTCTGGCATAGTCCTCTGCTAACCCTTTATATAGCGATACTCAGGGGTGCCATGACTGCTAAATCCATATTTGGACACCTTAGAGTTATTCACTTTTATCACTTTCCTCTTTGGGCCACAGACACAAACACTAGGTGTGAGAGTAACACGTTTGTTTTAGTCAGCTTTGTGTTATTACAACAACTCTCTTTCCAACTTCTACTTGGAAAAGGAAAACAAGTTTATTTTCATTTAGAAAGGAATTAAAATATTAATATTAATATTAATATTAAAATATTCTCATTTTTCCCATAGCCCTACCCAACCTACCACCCCCCCATATACATAAAATTTGTTTCCTTACTTTTTTGTTACAATCTCAACATTTCCCCCCTTCACCCTATTTTACATTGAACATTTTCTATTTCACAATATATAACATACTTCTTTATAAAAATTCTTGATCTTAGTTTTGGAGCCTTCACTCACATTGTTCACTGTTCTGTCTAGCCTTAGAATTTCTCCCTGTTCCTCTGCTCAAATAAGAGATATGAGCAACTCAGAATGATCAAGAGAAAATTCTATCATTTTAATTTTGGTAGGACATTTTGCATAGTCTTTGCCACTCCAAGGGCAGGTACAATTGATTTATTTATTCTAGAGGAGGATTAAATGCCCACCTGTGTTCCCCTTGTGATATCCTCATCAAAGACAGTGATTGGGCAACCAGTCCACATTCATCTATACCCCTTCTGGCAGCAAATGCTACTCAATACATTGTAAATCTCCATAAGAGTGTATTAACCTTAATTCAGTGTGTTATGGATAGCTGCTCAGCCCACCTAGTCTTAATAATGGCATTATGCAAACAAGATTCTATTCCATTTTCTGTACAGAGGTGATAGTGACAGCCTTCTTAACAGTTACCACCTAAACACATTATATACACACAGTTTTTATGACCATAACTGAAGTCAGATGCCATATGAAAATTGATTGTTTTTCCTCCCTGGAGCACATACCAACTACCACCATGGCTGCTCAGCACAGAACTTTCAGTGGCCCTGCCTTTGCATACTTACTATTTGCTAACTGACCTCGATCCTGGGTGTTGTTTGAACTTCTCTGATGTTCCGATTCTCTGATGTTGTGTATAATAAACTACCAAGAAGCACTTGAACTGACACATCTTGGAGATGATTTTATTAGTGTTGTGTCATATGAAATCTGTAACCACATTCCAACTCTGAAGAGCATGTCTCTGCTACTGAAAGTATTTATCTCTATAGAGAAGAGATGATAGAAATGACTCAGGGAAACATATTGCTTCCTTTCATGGCTAGTAATGTGGTCTAATAAAAAAAATACTCCAGAATGAGATTCTAATAGTGGGATTTAGTTCAATTTCCCCACAAATCAACATTATGTACATGTCTGTTCATCTGTCTGTTTTATTTTTCTCTCTTCCATTGTTTTTTGGGGACTGCTGTGGAGTTAGAGGGATAGTATTTGTAAGATACTATGGAAATTTAATTAGAATACTAATTTCTACTTGTATTCTATAACTTAAGCCAACATTTACTTCAAAAACTTATGTAAACCTTTCTCTCCTAATGCTTCTTATTTTCTCACAGAATGATTTCTTCCCCATTTGTCTTTTATGGAAAACATTGACAGCAAAATCATTAAATTCAAGACTTTTTTTACTCACAAATGGCTCTTTAACATTTAGTAAATTTAATAACATTTAGTTATTCATCATTTCAAATCACCTTTTATTTGTCCTCAGTTATGTGTATATCTTTTCCTTCTTTTGTTTCTTTGATCATTTTGATTGTTCATTAATCATTTTTTTCTTTGTCCAAAAACATGAGTTTAAAACTTTCTCATTTTCCTTGTCCTTTCCTTAGATATATTGTAATATCAGTACCAGTCTATATCTCAAGGTCTTTCTTTCCTAAGTGCAATAGGATTTTTTTGTTTTATAAACATAATACTATCATTTTACTTTCTTTTAGACTTATGTTTTCTTTACAAGAAACTAAAATATATTCTCTTTCTTCTTTTTATGATACTTGATTTTTTAAAGATCTCAACATTCAGAGTTTAAAATTTTGTAGTCTGAGAAGGTTTAGAAATTATTGAGACAACTCAGTACATAGTGAAATATATAGGCCCACTGTTCATGTTCGGCACGTAGAAAGCCAATTTTTCCAGCAGCATTCATCAAAGGGGCTGTATTTCTTCCACTGATTGTGGGCACCTTCATTGAACAGAAGATGGCTGAGAGTGTTAGGAGTTGTTTCTGCATCTTCTAAACTGTTTCATTTATTCCTTGGTCTTTTCTTTTCTCACCTGTACCATGTTGCTTTTATCATAGTGGCTCATAGTATAATTTCAAGTCAGGCATTGTGATCCTCCCTGTCTTGCTTTTATTGTCCTGAATTGCTTTTTGGGGTCTTTTCTGGCTTGAAATGAACTTTAGAGTTGTTTTCTCTAATTTTGTGAGGCACACTATGGGTATTTTTATTGGGATTGTATTAAATCTGTAGAACAGTTTTGAGAGTATGGGAATATGTTGGCTTTTCCTACCCAAGAACAAGGGATATCTTTCATTTTCTGATATGCTCTCCAATGACTTTTTTCAGAGTACCCTAGTTTTCATATTGAACATCTTTTAGTTCCTTTGTCTAGTTGATTGCTATGTATTGCAAAATGTTTGATGCTACTGTGAAAAGTGTGGATGCTCTTATTTCTCTCTCAGTGAGTTTGGTATTTGTGCACAGAAATTCTTTTGACTTGTGAGTGTTGACTGTGTATTCAGCTATGTGAATGAATGTGGTTATTAAGTCTGGAAGTATTTTGGTGAAGTTTT
Organism: Petromus typicus; assembly: GCA_004026965.1. Lineage (NCBI taxonomy): Eukaryota > Metazoa > Chordata > Mammalia > Rodentia > Petromuridae > Petromus > Petromus typicus. Next base: position 4,309 of record PVIR01031980.1, read on the forward strand.
GGGAATCAAAGATCTAAATATTAAGATAGAAAAAGTAGGGCCGGGGAATTAGCTCAGTGGTCCTGGCGCCTGTCTTGCAAGCGCAAGGGCCCGGGTTCGATTCCCCGGTAACCACATAACAATACTGGGTGTGGAGACCCACGCCCAGCAGCAACCAGTACCACATACCACAGTGCCGGGCGTGGTGGCTCACGCCTGTAATCCCAGCACTTGGGAGGCAGAGGCAGGAGGATTGTGATGTGAGTTTGAGGCTGAGCTCAGGGCCAGCCTGAACCACAAAGTGAGACCCTGTCTCAAAAAACCTGAAAAAAAAAAAAAGATAGAAAAAGTAAATATGCAGGAAGTAAAGCTCTTAAAGATGTAGGTGGAGACTACAAAAAATACCAATCCCCCCAAAAATATCACAAAGTATCTACATTGAGGATCTCATCTTATTTAAAGCTTTTGCACAGCAAAAGAGACATTTCTCAGACAAAGGACTATTAAGACTATATAAAGAACCCAAGAAACACCTCTCCCAAATTTAAAGGCTCATCTGACCCAGAATCATCTCTGATCAATAAGTAGAAATGGCAAATAAGTATAAAAAATGTTTGACATCACTGGTCATTCAAGAGATGCAAATTAAAACCACACTGAGATCCAGAAGGAATAACTATTAACAAGAAATCAACTAACAACAAGTGCTAGTGGGGTTGTGTGGAGAAACTCTTCTCAACTGTTAGTTGGAGTGTAGACACAACCATTGTGCAAATGAGTGTGGAGATTCTGCAAACAAATAAAACTAGAAGTTCTATTGGATTCACAGATTCCCCTTCTTGATATCTTCCAGAAAGAATTAAAAGCATCATACCATGGCAATAGATAGATGTGTGTGTTTGTAGCAGCATGCATATTAGATATTGTGAAATAGGAAATGTTCAAATGGGTAAGAAAACTAAGGAGAGGATAGGGGAAAGGAAAAAATAAGAAAAGTGGAAAGAAATATTTTTTAAATAAGAAAGAAAAGAGAAGTTCAAGGGAAGAGAGGAAAGGGAAGAAAAAAAAGAAGAATCGAGATATATACAGATACAAATTCTCTATGATAAATGTAACCATTTTATTTATCAAAAATGTTCCAATAACCTTAATTCTTTAAAAAAAAAGAAAAACAAACCCACTAACACAAATATCTGGAAAATTTAAGTTATTGAGGCACATAGATCTATTACTTGAAGATAGAGCATATTTGAAAAGTAAAATTCACGAAGTTTTACATATTATCATCTCAATTTTGAAAATGTGGAAAGTGACAGTGGACTCAACTGCATCTGATCCTCGAATCAAATCTTAGCCATTATGAATATGTCCATAAAGCTTTAAATATCATCCAAATGAATGGACAGAGGGAATTTGTTCCTCTCCAATCTTAAACAGCATTGAGGCATTCTTTAAAATGTTTCCACAGTCCTTGAAACCATTGTCTCTTCTCTGCAGATTGCAATAAGCTTCTAAAAGGTCTTTCTGTTTATGATTTTATTTTTTGCATTCAATAATATGTTCTCAGTTCCATATCTAGAATGAATACTGCAAATATATGCTAAATTATAATTCCTTTGCTCAGACTCATCCAGAGAATTCCCATATCCTACAAAGTAATTCTCAGATCTCTCACAGTGGCCTACAAGACCATCCAAACACCTGAGCCATCTTACCTTCTTGGAACATGTTTTTCTCTACCCCTCCTTGCGTTGCACTCTGAAGCCACATTGCCAAACTCTCAGGTGCTCAAGGGAGTGAATGCTACATTTCCTTCATGTACATCATCCACAGAAATCTCCAGCACTCACTTTTTCTATCCTGACTTCCTTGCCTTGTTGCCTATGAACCTTCTTCTATTTTATTTAAAATGTTATAACATATCTTCATCCTGGAATGTTTTTTCTCCTCATAAAATTGACCAACTCTTTTATACTGTATAATTTATATACATAAGAAAATATTATTTCACATGCCTTCACAATTATCCTGACTAAAATGTATACTCCTTAAAGACAACTATTACATTTTCATCAAAGATTAGTAATTGAGTAGATATGAGTCAGAAAAAACTTTGAGAAAAAAAAAAGATGTGCAGATTTAAGAGTTATAAGGACTTTTTTAGAAGAATATATCCTAGTCTCTGATAGGCAAGATAAGTGACTTTTATGGAACTAAATTTCCCCTGTAAAATAACAGGATTTAATTTAACTATCTCTCAGTGTACTTCAGCCTTGAAATATGAAATATAAATGACAAAGTACACTTCTGTTTCCCATTAAGCCCTTAATATTAGAGAGGACCTCCTGGAATTGAAAGTAGTGGTTTTGTAACTCTGTAGTATAACTGCTTATTTTGAACAGTAGGTAGTAAACATATATAATTTATATTCATAGGACCTGTTCTGATTGAAAATTGCACCAGACTAAAAAGAGTTTTCAATGCTTCTTGGAATCAGTGGATATTTTTTTGTGTTGTCTTTTGCTATCCCATGTCAAATATCCCTCCCCCTTCACATCATGCTGAAGACACTGCTAGAAAAGTTAGATCTTGATCTAATATGGTAGATATTTACACATAATTAAAATTTAGTAAGCTTTTTAATAATGTAAGAAATATGTCATTCCATAAATAGGTCCTGAAAAGAAAATTGTCCACATTTAAGTTAATCTCATATTTTAGAAGAAGGAACAAGTGGAATTATTTAAGCTTTGCAACCTAACTTGTCCATCTTTCTTGTTCTTTTACTGCTATTCTTTAAACTTTTAGAAGCTGGTGGTTTTAGAGATCAATGTTTTATGTGATAGGCCAGGTAGCTTTATTCTATGATTTTTCCTTAGATCAACATATTAGCTGGATGATAACTCTAGGCAATAAAAGACTACAAAAAATTTTAGTCAACAGTGAGAGATGAATTACAAGTAAAAAGGACAGATATAATATTAATTTCTGTTCTATAAAATATTTATAATCTAAAATTCTAAATATTGCCTTTATTGTGCATATTCAGAAAAATCTAAAAATTATATTTACCAAAAGGTATGTTATCATCGGGGAAAACCATGTACTTAATGAGTCTGAAATTCTACCACATATTATTTGTCCTTCACTGTATGACCCATTCTGTATCTTTGGCTTTATACTGAATCAGAAAGTTGGCCAAAAGAAGCTGAGATGTAATGAGGGACCAAAGTGAATATAAGCAATATACTAATATCTTTGAGGAAATTAATAGCATAATGATCATGTAAGAAATTTTCATTAACTGAGATTAATTCTGAAATGACTATCAGAAAAATAGCTCATGTGCCTGTACTACAAAATATGCATTAAAATTTGTCTGTAGATTCATTATATTTTATATTACACTTTACTCAGAAATGTAAATGGCTGTCTGTGAGCTAGAATTTGTCCAACTTTGGTCTAAGTAATGGTTGGGACAGAGAAAAAGAAAGATATAGGTAAGGATCCATTAGATCTAAAATTTTCATTGGGTTGAACCAGATAATATATCAATTTGACTTCTAAATTTTGTAATTTCTCATATTTTCTAAAAATCTGCTAGCTCAAATAAAAGAACTAATGCCTTATTAAAGACTTTCAGTATGGCTTTAAGTGTGTCATTTTCTTAATGTATTTATTTATTATTGAAAACACATCATTTTATTTACTTAAAATTGGATAAAAATTATGTCCATTGACTGAAAAACATTGAAAAACTCAGAATAATAAGAAAATATTGAATTGGTAAGAGATACTTTCTCAGCCATCACTTTTTAAGAAGTTAATTCACCAACAATGTGCACGGTGTAATTTTCACAATAGCCCTTTCCTTATAAGACTCACTTGAAAAATACTGAATCCTTTCAAACTTTCTATTTGCTGTATCTCTTGGCTCATCTTACTAACAAAAGATCACTACCATAATCCTTTTTGAAGTAACTGAAATTATTATCTTTGAAGCCCAAAAGTTATTACTAAAGAAGGAAGTTCTTTAATGCTAACATTCTGAAAATTTTTGAGATATCATTTGGACTCAAAACTTTTACATCTATTGTTACATCATCTGCAGCACTTGAAAGACAAAGTAATCAGCCTGACCAAAAGCCTAAGAAGAACGACCTTCCGTGAAGTGACTATAGAGGCTGAAAAATAGAATAAGTTTAAGGATACAGAAGGAAGACTTAAATACATCCTATTAAGTTTTATTTTGCATTATTGTTTCTTTTTGAGTTTATTGTTAGGCTTCTCTACAGACCATTTTTCCTCCCCTATGTTTCTGAGAGCTTACAGAAGATGCTAAAACTCTGTCTTAGATATAACCAACGGTGTTTTTAGAAGTCACTTTTATCAGAACATGGAGAGGAGGAGGCTACAGTGCAATGATGTCATTTCAATTACATTAAAGTTTTTGTTCCCACCTTTTCAGCATAATTATTTCATAACACGAAGTCCAAATCTTCAGCTATATTGTTTCATTTTACCCTAACTATGACTAAATCACCCTCCCTTAGTACTTTGATACTGATATGTTCTGTTAACTGCAGTGTAGTTTCCCTGTCTAGGTTCAATAACAGAAAGATATTGGGAGTTGATGAAGCTCTCCACATACTCCCAACTTCCTACTGAATAACCCACAATTGCCTTCCAGAAGAGCTTCCTTGAAAGGCACTGACTCCCTTGGAACACAACCCCCTCCCCCAATTTTTCCCTCACCATTAGACTTGTAGCGAGACTCAGGTTCCTTCAGGTTCAAAGCAGAGATGACAGTAGGTGACCTGTGAAGATGTATAATATGTAGCAATATGATAATTTTCCTTGGCTTGTCTATGTAAAGAGAAACCCAAGGGATACTGTGATAATAAATCATATTATCAAGAGATCTAGTTAGAAGGAATGTGAAGTTGGAATATAACAAATTTGTTATTATGAGAACATTGTGCAGAAATTTGAAGTACAGATTTTTAAATTGAAGGAATAAGCATTGTCCTCATAGTTCGCTTCTTGGTTAGCTGAAGGTTAGTCCCAGAGTTGGTTTATCTTCAATAAAGATTAAGTGTTGGAATTTCCCTGGGATACTGTAGAGGAAGCTGAAGCATATGGAGATTGAAATAGTAGAGTTGATTTATTATCTCTGGAAGACTAAATGCACACCAGTAAGTTCCAGAAGATATTCTTTTATCTACAGTGTAAGAAATAAATTTGTGTGAAGATCCTTGTAGTGTTAAAAAGACAATTTCCTTATCTTTTTTCTTCCTTCACTCTTTTATTTCCTTCTTTCCTTCCTTACTTTCTCCCTGACCTGTCTGCTATTTCTCTTCCTAGAGCTGAATCATGGTAGAGATTGATGTAATCAAACGGGGATTTCGGAGGCCAGGAAACGATAGTATTCCATTGGTAACAGGGGAAAAGTCATGGTATTTAATTTTTTCAAGAAAGGTAGATATAATTACTATAATGGAATACTTCTTATAATAGCTAAGTCAAAGCAGAATTAGAATAATTTGACCAGTAGGTATCCTCAATGTTACTTTCTTGAGCACCAACTAAAGTAAAAAGGCTGCTTATAAAAGCTTTAGTTGAATTATATGAGCAGAAAAATGTTGCAGCTTGGAGAACTGAAATCTGATTTGAAAATTGAGACTCATAGCCTCTCTACAGGAATTCCATCAGATCATAGGACTCGAGCTGTTCGGATGAGGTTCAGTCAGTGTAAGGGAGACCTTACATCTTCCAATGTATGCTCTCTTAAAACCTCTTCAGATAACTCTGCATTCAGAAGGGAAAATATTTGGGAAGTGATATCTAAAAGATGATTTGGACTGATGCAAATACCTAAGATATAAAACTTTACTATAGCCCAACAAAGTAAAAAATCATAAGTATCTGATGAACAATGAACAATGAACTTTTCACTTATTAGTGTAGACTAGGCAAGGTGGGAACCACTAGAACTATTTGTACGATCTAATATTATTCCAAAGCAACACTTCATTTCTAGAAAAATATAGAAATTATTACTTCTATTGAAAGTTTGGAAATGGTAGGACTTACCTCCTAACATACCCCCTTTACCTCATCTCTTGACATTGGCAAAAGATAATGGTCCCAGAGAATGAGTGGATTATCAGAGAATTACCAGTTTGTGACTCCAACTGCATTATTACAGTTGCAATTCTATTGTTGAAGAAAAAATCAAGAAAGCTCATAACATCTGATGTGTGCTGCAAAGCAAGGGACTTTTAAAACAGATCATATATTGTGTTATTGTTCATTTTATTGGCATATTTTAGATACACATAATGATCACATTCACTGTAGAGAATTTTATCCTCTACATGCTATATCTTGCTTCTTTTTCCTATTCCCCTGTTCCACTCCTTACTTACAAAAGCTTTGTTTCCATTTTTCCTTCTATCCTTTTTTCTCTTCCCTTCCTTTTTTTCTCTCCCCTATTCCTTTATTCCTTTTCTCATTTCAGCAAATTTTTCCCATTATTATACATGGGGAGTATAATACAAAAATCAATTACACATTTTGATCCTTCCTTAAACTTCTGGTTTTTCACATCAGAGAAATAATGTGATATCTAAACATATGTGTCCAGCTTCATTATATGAACAAAATTAATCTTTCCTCTCAAGTGAGAAAACATGCAAGTTAACTTCATAGTGTTATCCAGATATATATACTCTCTATCTATATGTTATGTGTAGGTAGCAGTCTTTGTCTCATCTCTAGTCAGAACATATACTTGATTATAATTGACATTGACTAAAATCTGCATTAACAATTATATTAAACAAATTAAATGAATTACAAAGGAAATTTCCACTGAATCTTGAGATGATAGGAAAATATGTATTCATGAAAAGTGGGAAAGAAAAACCACAAACATTTGACATATGACTGTAAAATATCTAAGGTTCCAAGGCCTTCAGGATGCTTTTGCCTCTTTTAATTTTCTAGTACTTAATACTCATAAAATTTAAAACTATCAAAAAGGATTTAGATTGTAAGTAAGAAAATGTTTAAACAAAGAAATAAATATATCTCATACAATTATAAAGAAAGATTCCATCACTACAATTATTAATGAACATTCCATCTGTGGAAGTACATAAGTTTACCCGGACTTAGAAGTACAGTCACTAAAATCTGATTTTTGATGAACAAACACAAAGGTAAAAAATGGTATGAAAATAAGGCCACGGGGTTTTTTCTGAAATTGCCTCGCTGGCATGACTAAACAAGAGAGTCTTTATGATTTCAAACTGCATGAAAATGACTCTGACATGGGTGAACTGCTGCTGCTGCTTAAAAGAATCATTCCAGGAGGATGTCACACTGAGGGCAGCCAGAGATGGATTCCTCTACTGAATTTACATTGCACTTTAAATTCAATGTATGTGAAGAAAGCGGGACAATTTCATAGCTGCTTTCATAGATAGCTGAAGAAATTAAGGGCAAAATGGAAATAGTATGAGGTTATCTTACATCTTTCCTCATTCAAGCTACCTTCTCAATACTCTCATGTAAAAACCACAAGCAAGATACTAAATTGCATAAATTGTATATGCAAAGCAATCTGAGTCAGAGGAAAGACTGACAGAATTATAATAATAATAGTCTTCTTTTTGAATAAAAATGATCGATATAAATATGACTCTAAATTTAACAATTGTCAAAAATCACCACTACCAAATTTGTGATTCTAAATCTTCCAGAGCTGAAATTATCTTGAAAAAGAACTGTAAAAATCAAGCTACTGAGATGTCAAGTGATCTAATTAACTCAGAGTGGATTTATTTTCTCCATTCCCTTTTTTCCTTTTAAATCCTTCTTAATTTAAAAAATAATTTAAAAGAATTTTCGCACCAAGAGGTAAAACAAATAAGAATGAAATGGATTGTATTCCTATAGTATCAGATTTGATAAGATACACAATTGTTTAAGATGAATTTATAAAATATAATTTTATTGACATGATTTTATTTCTTTTGTATTAATGAATGATATGATCTATATGCTATTTGCTTCACCCTTTATTCACCAGAAATCTTATTGTTAACATTCTAATGTTAGAACACCTAACATTTCTCTCTAATATATCAACTTCCAAAGTTTGTTTTAATTAATATCAATTTTAAAGTTTTTCATGTTGAAACTTCTTCATTCGCAAAACTTCCTAATATAACTGCCTAGTATTACTCTGAAAAAGTGGTAGCCACACGATATGAGCTTCATTCATATTCTAGTAAATACTGATAACCAGAATAATGCATAAAGGAAATGCGATATACTGACAATGGCATGTTAGTGTCATCAAAAAGAAAGAAATCCTGTCGTATGCTACAATGAGGGCAGATCGTGAGGACGCTGTGATAGGTGAAGTGAACAGTCAGAGAAACAATCACACTATGTGGTGACCTCTGCAGAAGTTATCTGGAGCAGTCCATGGCATAGTGAAAGGAAGTGAATGGGAGTGGCGGCTTAATAATATAGATTGAACTATATAGATTGAACTAATATAGATTGAACTATACAATTAAACAACATGACAGCATTCTAGAGATGTGCTGGAAAGCCTTGTACTTACAGTTATACTTTACAATGCAGTTAGGTATCTGTTAAAAGTTTAGATTTTACATTTTATATTCTACTAAAAAATTTCCAAAGATACAATGTGACTTTAAAAAATGATAAAAACTTGATGACACAGACAATGCAAAAAACTTTCCTAAATTCCATACTGAAAAGTACTTCAGAAAATATCTGTTTTCTTTTTTAAAGCATTATGATTGAAAAAAATGGTAAGATTTAAAAGGCCTTGTGCTGACTGAAATGGCATGGTAAGTACATGAACTTCTAATACCCAAATTACACAAAGTAGCATTATGTCAACTATCTTTTCATCCTACTCTTCAATAGTATTTCCATGTGGAACTCCCAGCTGTGTTCCCAAGAGACAGAAATCTACTTAGAGAATTAAAAAGATGCACTCACCAAAGTCTTATTGCAAATGAGTATAGTAGAGTATGATGGTGTAATAAACAGTACTTGTGCTAGAAATATTATAATTTCATATTTGTTTATTTTGATCAGAAAAAGCTCTATAAAGTCTGTATTTGTATTGTCAAATGTTTGAGGTGATACATTTTTCATTATCAGAGAAATACTGGTGGAAAACAGGATGAATGAGGTGTTCATGGTGTCCAAAAAGTAGAAAACCTTCAGTTCTGACACCTACTGGCCTTGGGATGTGATCAGAGTATCCAACAATAGAAGTAGTGATGCAAGAGGCAAAGTGGAACACAGCAGAACTGTGTGGCTCTGTAAGTGTTGTTCTAGTCACAAGCCTGTCATTTTGCCAGATTGTGAAATGGATGTCTGATGAAGTTCAACACCAAGTAGAGGTTTAGTGGAGGCGCATCATCCTCTAACTCCAAACTCAGAGCGAAATGCACCATCAGCAAATTTTTCACTGGAAAATAAAGTTGATCAACAAAGTTTCATGTGAATTTTGCCAGCCAGATTTAGCTATATATAAATTTGTAAAAGTAAGTAGAATAATTTTTATTTAAATGATACATGTTTAAATGTATATGATATATATGATATATATATCATATATATCATAGATATATCATAGATAAATCAAATATATGATATATTAATATATTGTATACTTTTTCCTTATTACTATATCATATATATATAATATATATGTGTGTATATATATATGTATATATATATATATATATATATACACACACACACATACATATATTACTTTTAGGAAACACTGGGGAGAGTTTTATGACATTATTGTCTCAAAGATGTTTATAATCTATAGCCAGAAGACACAAGAGCTATTGCAGGGATAAAATAGCAAAATAAAAATGTAACAAGAAGTATTCTACCCTGGAATATAGAACAATATCTTAACACTGGAACAAGGATTAGCATTTAAAAAAATTGACGGGTAGAAAAACACCAGCATAAAGTTTTTCAGGGGTCCATTTGAAGGCTACAGTTTTACAAATGTACAATGAAGTTGCCAAAAATGGATCATATCTCAACTTTATCATGTATCAGCAGGGCCTGTAAGCGATAATCACATTGTGCTCCCTGAGTTGTAGATCACTGTGATGCAGTGTTCACTGTAAAACTGTACCTATCATGAGAAAAAGTTGTGTTTATGAAATCGTGCCATTATGTATAAAATTTTCTCAAAGACTTTTGCCATGAAAATGAAGGTTTACTGCAGAGAATAAAAGAATGATATAGACATTGATCAAGTTATGTAAAACAAAGAAGAATTTTTGTTATTCCTCCTAATAGCGGGTAGGATGTATGTGGAGAGCCATACATGCTGATTCATTCGCATTGGGAAACATTTGTTTAGTGTTTGAACTCCGCTGGAATCACCACCTTGAGAGACAATGGTTCACCATGGCAGATAACCACAGGGATGGAATAAAACAGTCTCCAGAGAAGCTGTGCAGGGAATTAAAGATTTAAATATGAAAGTGGCAGAGTAATCAGCCTGTGTAATTTATTTCAAACATGAAAGCCATTTGTCTGTGAATTGAGGTGTTAATTTGATCTGTTACATTACAAGAACCAGGAACAAATTCTATTCACCTCAGGTGATGGGAATTTATCCTAAGTTAACACAGAGACTGGCTCAGCTTCCATATACATACTGCAAAATTTCAGCTGTTAGTATGATTTAAAGCAAAGTCACTCATGGATGGAGAGTAATTTCTTAACAACAAAGAGTCTCATTACTCACCCAGACACATGGGTAGTCATGCAGTCTTTACCTCCTACAGGCTGGGATCCACCAGAACTCTCTTATTGCACAGCATCACCACCACTGATCTGCATAACCAGGACAGGACACAACTGTAAGTGGCCTCGCCAAAGCAGGCTTCAGTTTCCTCCTGTTCTAGCGATGGCCTCCTCAGAACCCGAATTCTCTTTGTTTTGACCATGCACTAGCCAAGCTTAGTTCCTTAACTGTGATTTAGCTTTGTTTTTTTGTGTGTTTTATCACAGCTTGATTCACAGAAACTCTGGTTCCACTGTTCATACATTACTTGCCTTCAGGTTGTTCCATGTATACACAACCACTTTCATTATCATTTATCATGAAATGTTCTTTCTGAGATGAGTTTTATGCAAAACACCTTATATCTTCTTTTTATTCAAATCTTTATTGGTACGTTATTAATACACATTATCATTGCATTCAACATTGAGAGTTTGTACAAGAATATGGCATGACTTGATTCTCAATTTTCCCCATCTCCTACTCAGCATGCAACCCCCTACCCCCTATATACATAAGCTTTATTTCCTTTTTCTTATTACTATCAAATTCTTTTTCCCCTTGTTATTTACCTCTATACGCTCTTCTCTTTTAAATATTTTCTATTTCACAATATCAATTATACATACTACAACTCATTTACAATTTCATTTTCTCATACCAGAGGAAAGATATGGTACTTACACATTTCTGACCTATTTATTTCTTTTTTAAAAAATTATTATCTTTATTGGTACACTAAATATACACATCATGATTGTACTCCATAAAGGGGATTTGTACCAGTATAAGACACAACTTAATTCTCATTTTTTCCCATAGCCCTACCCACCCTACCACCCCCCCCTTATACATAAAATTTGTTTCCTTACTTTTCTGTTACAATCTCAACATTTTCCCCCTTCACCCTATTTACATTGAGCATTTTCTATTTCACAATATATAACATACAATGCTAGGACTCATTATTTCTTTATGAGGATGTCCTGAAGGTACATCTATTTGAGTATGAATGACTCAATCTTATCATTTTTAATGACAGAACAATACTCTATTCTATGAAAGAACTACATTGTGTTTATCCAGTCTCCTGTTGATGGACATTTTGGTTGTTTCCAAGATTTAGCAATCACAAACTGAACTGCTATAAACATGGGTGCACATATGTCACTATGATATGGATCTTTTAATTCTTTTGTGCATATCCCTAGCAGAGCAATGGCCAGGTCAAATGGGACCTCCAATCCTAGCTTTCTGAAGAATCTCCATACTGATTTCCGCAGAAGTTGTGTGAGTCTACACTCCCAGCAACAATGGAGAAGGGTTCCTTTTTCTCCACAGCCTTACCAACATTTGTTGCTGACTAATTCTGAAATAGCAGCCATTCTTTGTGGAGTTAGGGAGCCACAAAAGACCTAGAATAGTGAAAGCAATTCTAAGCAAGAAAGACCTGGTGGTGGGTATTACAATCCTGAACCTGAAACTATACTATAAAGCCACTGTGAAAAAACCCACCTTATATCTTGCTCAGCTGTTTTATGTCATGCTTATAACTATCTTCGGGTCAAGTGAAGAGCTCTCCGATGTGTTATGAGCACAACAAAAGGGTGATGAATACAGATAAAGGCAACTGAAGCAGAAATTAAGTAGCCTTTCTAAAAACAAACAAACAAACAAATAAACAAAAACTTTACTTCAAAACATGCTCTGAGAATAATATCTTCTTTATCATATCTAGCACAAGAGCAATTGCTATGGGTTGAACTGTCCTAAATTCATGAGTGGACAACTAAAGATAAAAGAGTATCTTCATTTAATCCACACTGACTCTTCTGAGATTCTAAGGAAGAAACATTCAGGTTTTGGTCAAAATAATATACAGATATTGACATTTATGCCCTGATTTGTGATTTATAAAATGATAGACTAGCCTCCGGCTTTCATGAATTTTTCATCTTTACTAAATATATTTCTAAATATAATATCAATATATGGAAAAGTATGTTTGTAGCAAATCTACATTATGAAGCTTAATAATAAAATAACTTCCAAAACCCGATCACTACTACTTACAAACTAAGGCAATATAGAACATGAATAATGCATTCTTTAATCTCACCTTACTAAGTATCAGCCCCAGCAGTAACTATAACATAGCCTTTGCTGTGGATGTCATTCTTATATAGGTATTTTTTGTAACAAGTGTGGATGGTCTTTTGAATAGTCCAGGGAATTTTCAGGTACTTTTTGTTTGTGTGGTATTATCATCAATAGAATACTAGATCATTTAAAATTAACCAGGCATATTCAAGGAAAATTAACCTAGAGGAGATAAATTATATATTAGTGATAATCAGAAATGCAGTAATAATAGCTAATGTGTATTTTGTCCTATTAAACATGCATTTAAATAATTCCCATGTCCTCCACACAAAACTCTAGGAGGCCCTCCTAGCAGGTGTGATTTTGTCATTTTGAAGTTGAGGAAACTGAGGCATCAGGTAGTATTTAATTTATGAAACTTAGTTGCATTACAAAATCCTCTACATCTGTAATGACAAGATTTGCTATAAAAAAAAGATTTGCTATTATGTTACACTTTCAATTACATTCTACTAGTATTATTTTCAATTTCTTAAGGTCATCATAATGTTTTCCTTATTCTGTCTTCTACTTTACTGTACTTAGTTTCCAAGTAAATTCTACCAAATTAAAAACTTTTAGACTTTACATTCATAGTATATTCAACTAACTTGCAAAGACAGGAAATTAATGATTCATCTTTGAGTGGAAGACATTATTCTGAAGTTTCTGAGTTGAAAGAAACTCCATGTGTACTAATCATAGATACCTGACACCTGACATACTCCCACACATTAGGGTTATATTTCTAGTTAGACTGTTAGCACAGCTAGTGATTAAAATACGATTATGGGTGATAATATTGTTCAAAGCTTATCTGAATCATCATAACCTATGAAAGCAGAAGAAACCCTTCAATTTCGATGGCTTATAATCACTAGCACAATCACTTATTCTATTAAAGTAATTTGGACTTCAGTTGTATTTAGGATGATATATAAACTAAGTTCTCAATCTGCTTCAGGGGGTTGTATGCACTAAAGAATAACACTTTATGGACAATCCTGTCTGTACTTTTTCTGTTAGCTTCATTAAAATATAAAGCCCCACAATCTATGAGGCTGTTTGCTACAAAGGTGTTAATATGTGAAAGAGGAATACCAAGCATGCCTGTGTTGGCATTACAAGAGCTCAGAGTTATCACAATGTGGATCTTGTACAGTTAGAAGAAAAAAGAAAATTGGGGCCAGGGATTTAGCTCAGTGGTTCCAGCACCTGTCTTGCAAGCGCAAGGACCCGGGTTTGATCCCCAGTAACCACATTCTATACTGGGCACGGAGATTCATGCCCAGCAGCAACCAGTATCACATACCACAGTGCCGGGTGTGGTGGCTCATGGCTGTAATCCCAGCACTCGGGAGGCAGAGGCAGGAGGATTGCTGTGATGTGAGTTTGAGGCTGAGCTCAGGGCCAGCCTGAACTACAAAGAAGAAAAAAGAAAAATATTTATACACACATGCTTCAAAATATATAATATGTAAAGTGCACTTCACATGTAATTTATGTATGTATATATGTGTGCATATATTTATGTTGACATTTATGATTTTTGCCTATCATTATATCAAAGAGTTATATTTATTTTAAAATATTGGTAGATAGAGGTAGAACTTCTCTGATAATAGTGAATGTGAGGAAAATTTGTGTAAACAGAACAGAATAACTATAATTCTAAGATGTTTCAGGAGGCAAATTTCACCTCTTCCCTCCCCCTGACCTCACA
>PVIR01031981.1:0-19016 GCA_004026965.1 Petromus typicus
TTCCCATGGCCTCCAGGCCAGCTATGCTGTGGGAGGTTCAGGAACAGGTTCAGCTGGCAGACATCTGGCGCTCAGCAGCAACTTGACAGAGAAAGGTTTCCTCCCTCCTCTGAATCCCAAAGAAGGGGCTTGGGTATTTTTGTTTCTGTTTTTCTTATGATTTTGATTGCAAGGGACAAGCAGCCTGTGTGCGCTGCTGGATCCCTCACGCTCAGCATTGGGCCTGGCTCCCCCTGTGCACAGTATCCGCATTTGTTGAGCGAATGAGTGAAGCTGGAATCAGGAAGGTTTGCCCCTATGTGAGCCAGAGAAGGAGCAGTGAGTGCTGAGCAGCAGGGTTCCCCCAAGTGGGCTGGGAGGTCTCAGGCTTCCCTGTGGTCCTCTTGGTCTTTGGGGTAGAGTGTGAACAGGAGAGAAGACTTTGTGTTGCAGTGATACCATGTCCTCATTCTATGGCAAAACTGATGTATAAATATTGTTAAATAAAGCCCAAACAAGTGAGATTCATGGTGAACCTTAGCAGAAAAATTTGTCAACCTGTGCCACTCCTATTCTTGTTAACACAAACATCACTATTGAAAAGATGGGGAAACTGAGGCCAGGATTGGGTGGGGTAGTGAGATATTCAACCAGAGTGGATTCAGGACGCACAGTCTAGATTCACACCTCTGAAGCCCACTGCTGTCCCTATCATTATTACTGCTTACTGTTAATTCTATGGCCTAACTGGCCAGGAGTTTACATGCACATCTACAACTTATCCCAGGCAAAGTGATTCCAGGGACTGAGTAGGGTCTCCTTCCCAGATTCACTGTTTGCTCACCTGGGCTATCCTGCGTCAGTTGAATGAGTTCTCTCATCGTCTCTCCAACCTGGTACTGATTTTCCTGCCACAAGCTGAAGGTGTTCTTTGCAGCTTGCAAGGTGTTCTGGATACTGGTGAGGGTGCTATTGTTTCGTTTCTCCTGCTCCTGGAGGCATTTCTTTAAGTAATCGAGGTCATCCATCTGGATGATATGTTCTCTTCTCAGTGAGTTGATTTTTTTATTCAGGTTCCTTTACAAAAGCACAGAGAGGGCTGAGCTGAATGTCCAACATTCTCTGAGACCCGCAGAGGGATGAAGCTTCTTTGTTAGTGTCACACTTCCTGCAGCCCCTGTCCATAGTAAGCTTGGGCTGAGAAAGGGAGTGATATGGCCTGGAGCTTCGTGGAGGGCAGAGGTCACCTAGTTATCACATCAGCACTCAGGTAGTCAGTCTGTCTCCAGTAAGCTGGTGGCAGTGGGACAGGGTTGGGAGGGGGACATCTCATTCCCTCTTGCAAATCAGTAAGGCAAATAAAATGTACAAGAAGAATTGCACAGCGTATATATCTCAATAAAGCACTTAACGTTTGTTAAATAAAGAGTAAGAAGAGGGGCCAGGGAGTTAGCTCAGTGGTTCCGGCGCCTGTCTTGCAAGCAGAAGGACCCAGGTTCGATTCCCCAGTAACCACATAACAATACTGGGTGTGGAGACTCACGCCCAGCAGCAACCAGTACCACATTCCACAGTACCGGGCGTGGTGGCTCATGCCTGTAATCCCAGCACTTGGGAGGCAGAGGCAGGAGGATTGCTGTGATGTGAGTTTGAGGCTGAGCTCGGGGCCAGGCTGAACTACAAAGTGAGACCCTGTCTCAAAGACTACTAAAAAAAAAAAGAGTAAGAAGAGAAGAAACAGAAAGACAGAGCCAAGGAGTCTGGAGCCCCAGAATCATACACTTTTCTGTTTCCGGTCAAGGTTTGGAGAGGTACCCAGTGCCTGCCAGGAAACCAGCTCAGCCCCAGCCTAGCCCTCTTGCCCACTCATGTCCCAGCTCTTCTGAGGACAGTCTTTCCAGACCTGGCCCAGCCTCAGCACAAGCCCGAAACACAAGAGCAGCCAGGGTTCTGAGCCATGTCCCGGAGGTTTGGCTAGTGGTCCAGAGGGAACAGGAAGCAGCACTCACTTGTTGTTGCCATACAGGCTTTGCAGTGTTCTGTTGTGCAGCTCCATGTGGTTCTCTTGCCTTTTAGTGGAAAGTAAAATTTCCTGCAGCTGTTGTTGGGTGGGTAACATTAGGTTGAGGACCTGTGTCAGGGAAGAGGTGGGTGGGAGCTCTGTGAGCCTGGCAGAAGTCCGCCATCAGGCGCCCCCCCCCCACTGTCCTGTCACTGCTGACACTCTCTGACAGGGAGCCATCCCCAACTCACTCATCCCTGGCATCACTGACCTCTCACTCAGACACAGGTCCTACCGATCTATTTCCTGCATGCACCCTCCTCCATTTCATGACAGTTCCCCTCCTGCTTTCTCAGCTTCAGCGTGATCATCCCGGGCCTGACATGCTCTCCATCAACAAGGACATCACCCTCCCTTCCAAAAGGTCCCTGACCACTTCCTTGCATTGTCCACACTGTGGTCTCAGCCTCTATTGTCTCTCACCAGGGGTAATGCCTTGACCTCCTCACAGAGCTCCCTGGCTCAACTTCGTCCTGAGAAAAGATGTAAATGAGTTCTAAAATATATGATGTGTATTGTGAAATAGCAAAATACATTCAAAGTGAAAAGAGGGGTTAGGGTAAAAAAGGAAAGAAAATCTTTGATGATTAAAAAAAAAAAGGAAAAGGGTCGGGGAGTTAGCTCAGTGGTTCCGGCGCCTGTCTTGCAAGCGCAAGGACCCGGGTTCGATCCCCGGTAACCATATACCATACTGGGCGTGGAGACTCATGCCCAGCAGCAACCAGTACCACATACCACAGTGCCGGGCGTGGTGGCTCACACCTGTAATCCCAGCACTTGGGAGGCAGAGGCAGGAGGATTGCTGTGATGTGAGCTGGAGGCTGAGCTCGGGGCCAGCCTGAACCACAAAAGCGAGACCCTGTCTCAAAAAAAAAAAAAAAAAAATCGATATTTAAAAAAAGAAATGGAAGTTTCCAGGGCAACAAACAATGGCTCAGGGGCTCAGGCCTCCAGCAGTCAGCCCTTCAACAGGCTTCAGCTGCCTCTGAGGCTGACCCCAGTGTGAGAACCCTGGGAAGAGACTGCGGGGACCCAGAGCATCTCCAGGTCTTTGGCCCTCAGATCCCAGCTCTGTCCTCACACCCTGCCTGTCCCTCCCAGTGCACAGATGCGCTTTCCTACCTCCCACCTGAAATAACCCACAGCCCTTCCAGCAGCTTCACCATTTTCCCTGCTTCCTGCAGCCCCAAACTCCATTGTCTCACCTCTATACCCACCTAATCTTAAACAAAGTAATATGCAATTATGGTGCTTTGATTTGGACATGAAAACTTTAAAAATGAGCCATGATGAACCCTTCTGTTTGTACTCATCAGATGTCTCGGCCCCAGGATCTGCCCTCACTCTTCCACTCACCTTGTCGAGGCCCTGCTTGATGCTACACTCAAGGGACCCTTCACATCCTGTGCTACTGGGTCTGCATCATCGTGGACAGTGGAAGATTTTCCAGAGGGCTCTGCTGAGAACTCCTCATGTCCCTGCCCATCCTCTGCTTTATCAGGCTGCAACATGTTGACAGGTTTGGTGGCCTAGGCCTGGGCCCTCCTCTTTCTTTACTTTCTCTCCCCATCCTCAATGTAGAATCACAGGGTCTATGGGAAGGATTCAGTGAGTCTGTTAACTTCAATGAATGGACAGTTAAAAATTGTCATTTCCTTCATTTATGAGCTTGGTGTATAAACTAAAGCTACTGTACCTCCTGTATGACTTCACAGCCAATAGAAATTACAAATATTTTCATACTCAGCCCAGCGATTCACAGTGTTTTCAGATATGGTTTCTTAATCACTATAACTTTAGATTGTGGACATTTATATACCTACCACTAGACAGTGCCACAGATATATCACAGAATGGCCTTTGAATAATTTGCTTTCATTTACAGTTTTATTTTGCTTCATTGTGTCTTTCTTTTATGCATTTCTTAGGTGGATCTGTAAGCTTCTGTAGGTACCAAATATTGAAGTACACAAGGTCCTGAAGCTCAGGCAGCTCCTGGAACTTCCTGCCCTGTCTTGAGGTTAACTGTGCTGTCACCATTGCACCCCTGAATTTTGCCCCCAAATTTCCTGACACTGCCTTGTCCAGAAAGGTTTCTAGCAAGGATCTCAAGCACAGAGCATCCAACATAAACCTCTGATCCCTCAACTCCCACAGCCCGACCCATGAAGCTTCCAGCAACCATCCCCTCTCAGTCAATGGCCTTGAACTCATAGTGGTCCTCTTGTCCCAGTGTCTTCCCAGTGATGGGATGACAGGCATGTGCTACCATGACCAGCAAGAATTACTGATTGAGGACCTGTTATGTGCTCAACTCCACCAGAGAATCAGAAATGAAAAAAATGCCAGGATTTTCTATTTTCAGAACTTTTCTTCAAAATCAGTGTTTAGATAACAATATTGATGAGTGCTATGAAGCATGTAAACCAGGATAATGGGACAGAAGTTGAGCCTTGGTGTCAAGGGAAGCCTCACGAACGATGTCACCTGAGCTGAAAAGATCAGATACAGTCAGTTGTGGGAAGGTTGTGAGATTCCACATGGCAAAAAAGGCAAGTGCAGAGGCTCTGAGTAGATGAGTGTCTGTCTGGCTTTTGAAGACCAAAAGCAAGATCAGTAGCCACGATCTCCTCTGCGTGGTTTTTCTGTAATTGGGAAAGGCATTTGTCAATTGCAAGAAAAAGCTGCAGCAGAGAGCAGTGCCTTGCATCATTTGCCCTGAGCTTGAGTGTCTTTCAACTTACCAGCTGGCTGACCTCAGGCAAAAGCTCTACATCACAGGACTTCTCTGAGGTGAAGATAATCCTCGCTCCTTGCTCACACTGCTGTGGACCTGACTCCTCTTCTGCCTCCTGCATCTGATTCATCACCATGGATGCTTTGTTCCCTGCATTGTTGGCCCTTCTTCATTCCCCAGCCTCAAGCTACACAGGCCTCTGTTATCTCTTGTCTTGTGGCCTCCTCCTGGGCTCCTTCAATCTACCTGTCCACATCCTGTGAAATATGGAGCAGCAGTCACCGATGATTCTAAAGACTTCCCATGGCTGGATGGACAGAAAGGGCCAAAGACATACCTTGCTGCGACCATATGATCTTCATCACTAGAACTGTGCTTAACTTTAGAATTCTGCCAATGCTTCCTTCCTTCTTTTTGTCCTCATGTCCTTGACCCCATTCCTTCCTTGTGTCCTGAAAGCCAATGGGAACCTGCCTGCAGCTGGCTGCTTCATGTGTCCTTCATGTCAGCGGCCACTTCCTCTGCAACATGTACACCAATGATCTGACCTCAGACAGCCAGCCCTGGGCACAGCTCACCCATCTCAGCTCCTTCCTGTTTTGTCATGTCTGTCATAGCAAGTCTCTTTTTATGGCTTTTTTTCTCCCCTTCTTCCAGAAGGTTCAAACTGTTCTTTCTCTGCTGTCTACTCACCAAGGATGGACTGGCCTGAGCTTGATCAAATGAATTGCTGTGAAGGGCCAGCTTCCCTGTTCTCGTGGAACCCAGTCTGCCAGTGTGGCACCAGGCTCATCCCTGTTCCACTCCAGTCTCATATTCTCATTTTTGCCCTCAGAATCCTTGAGCATTCAGAGATTCATGGTCCCTGTGCTGATGGTGACAAATCGCTTTTTGTCTGTGTTTCACAGGCCCAGCCTTACCTCCTGCATTGTCTGAACATTGGCCGTCAGGTCGTTCTCCATGTCTTCCATCCAATTGCCAGTCAATTCCCATATGTTCACCATGGATGACTGGTCCCTCTGTGTGTTCTCTACCTGCTTGTCATTCCCTTCTGCTACAGTCACAGTGGCCATCAGCAGGAATAGGCTACACCACATGTCTCGCCAGGATGGCATCCTAGCTTGTGGAGAAGTAGAGCAGAGTCCATTCAAATTCCACATCATCTATCGTACCTGCTACTCAGCCGTGTGCCTGGAATATGGCACTGTGACCTGTGTCCCAGGACAGACAGACCTTCAGAGCTGCTGCAGCTGCAAGTCCCTGTGTAGTCAGCTGTTTGAGGCTTTTATCCTTCAAAAGTCCTCACCTGCAGGGCTTTCTGGTCTCTGCACATCCCCTGACTATATCTGCTATTTGTGTTCTGATCTCTTTTTTTCTCTCTCTTGGTCTAAGCAGTCACAAGATCTATTATCTGCGCATCTTGTCCCTGAGGTCTGAAACTGCCCAGTGGGGCCCGACCTTCTGTAGAGTGGAGTAAGGAAAGTACGTGGACATACACATGGCACACTTGCCATCTCATAGCTTTGAACCCATTGCTTCTTTGTCACATTTCTGTCTCTGTTTCTGTTTCTCCTCCTCAAATGCCAAGAAGAAATAATAGATCCTGGAGTGCCCAGCAAGCACCATTTCCATTTTTTTTATTACTCTAGCTGTACTTCAGTATTCATTCCATATGGAAACTGTGAAGCCGAGGGGAAAAGGGGCTGTACCTAATTGCTTCAGTTCAGGTGCCCAGTCTGCACTTGCTTTTTCCTCTTTCAGAACAATAAAAACTAAACTTGGCTCTTTCTCAGTGTTTCCCTCTTGTCTTGCTGTCCATGGCTGCGTTCTCAAGTGTCTGCTCTTAAGCTCTTCATCTCAACCTTTCCACTGTTCTCCTGAGTTTTCTGTAGTATAGGTCCTGGGAAAGGACACAGGACCAGTGGGTATCACAGAGGTGATTTAAAAGAGCAGCGTGAGAATACAGAGAGCAAGCCCTGCCATGTGTCTCTGGAGACTCAAGGTGAAATGCACCAAGATAGAACTGGGCTCGTGTCCCCTTCTTCTCCCTGAGAGTCTGGGCTGGGGTGCCATGTGCCTTGTGGTTCCATTGTGGTTACTGTGGCTGAGATGAGAAGTTATCATCTCCTGGAGTAGGTCACCCCAGACTAGAGTGGAATGATGAGTCAGGGAGAAGAGATGTCAGGGTGCAGCAGGATCTAGTCCAAGCTCTGCCCTCAGCAATCAGAGAGGATGCACGTAAATCTGCTCTACTATGAGCGCTACAAGATGTCAGTGGGCAGCTCTACCTCTGTGGCGTCCCCTCTCTTTGTGCCTTATTCAGCATTGCATAGGGCTTTTTCAATGGTGTCAGAATTGATTCATGGTGGAACACTAACATCAAGGGCACTATCTGCTCTAGTCTAGATTAGATAAAAGGGAGAAAAAGGGTTGTGTTCATCTTTCCTTGTTTTAATAACTTCTTCCTCCATGAAATGCTTGACTTCTGTAATGCCACTTTGGTTGTAGCCAGTAGATTAGGGATTGAAATCTCTAACAGCTGTGAGCTCAATAATCTTTTCTTCATTTAAACTTGGGCACTAGGTACTTTGTCTCACAAATCAGTAAAAGAACCAAGACAACCCCTAATCTGTAAACCTTGGGAACCCCCATCTCTTGATTGAGGACTGTATATGGGTCTTGAGAATGAGGAGTAAGGGATTTTCAGTTTTCTCTTCAACATCTGTTTTCTACCAGCCCTGTAACTGGGCAAATAATATCTTTGGGAAAATCTAGGTCTTTGTAGATAATGATTCTGTGTGGGAGAAGTAATTTCACAATGAGTCTATGAATACACTGATCATTCCTGCCTGTAGACCAGCTAGAACACAGTAGGGCCTTATCTTCACCTGCAAGAACAACAAAGACGTCAATGGTCCCACATGCTGTGATGATCCAGAGCAGAACTTCACCAGGACATACATCTACAGTATGTGTTTTTCTAGAATGTGCAATCATACTGCACTGTGAGTAACCAATTACATTTTTTATTCCTGATATATTGAAACTAATGACATCCGAGTGACCTCTCATTGCTTGCTCCCAATGGACCAAATAAAAGGTATCTAAAGTTCTGGTCTGGGGTTTCTGCTATCCAGTGGAGCATGGATCAGCCCAAACTCAGTTTCTTCTCTAAGTCTTATTGTCATTTGTTTATTAATGATTTTACCTTGTGCTGTCAGACTCACAGGAGACTAGAGCTTACTGCAAAAGCTTCTGTTCTGTGCCATTCCCCTGTTCTCTAAAGGTCTTGGTGCATTCTTGAGTGATGACAACACCCTTTTCATTTCATTGGGTAAGAGAGATAACTGAAGTAGGTCAGTGTGACACCAGCTGAACATGGAGTGAACATTCTAAGGTACTTGAATTTGCTTCTCACTCTAACCTGCAGAATGTAGACCCTGGAGGACAGGGAGTTCTCATTGCATCTTGGTGGCTGCCCAGGAGGAGAGCCTATGTGTTCTGTTGGCTTTTGGTCTCCCATCCCCTTTGCTGGTTTTCCCAAGCAAAAACAGAAGTTTTGAATGGGTCTCACTCCCTCAGGGCATTGTGACCAAGAGACTTTTTGAGAGACAGATGATACTGTGCCAGATGTGAGACTCTAGCTGAGTGTGCATTTGACCATGGCCCCATCTGTTGTGTTCACTGAGCACACAGAGCATGCAGTCATGCTCAGTTTGCTCACTACAAGTGACAGTTGAGGAGAAAGCAGTGACTTTCATGTTTTGTGAACTGAGGTCTCAAGGTGCACCCATTTTCCTGTAAATGAGTGAAGTTTACCTTTATTTCAGAGCACTACTCCTGTGTGTGTAAATCTCACAATTTATCCATTCACCTGTAGATGCACATAGAGGCTGCTTCCAAGATTTAACACTTGAGTTTCTGTTCTAAACATTGCTATGCATATATCCCTATAACGTGATGTTTTTATTTTTCCATTTACCTGTTGATGCACATCTATAGAGGCTGCTTTCAAGTTTTAACTCCTGAATTGCAGCTTTAAACATGACTATGCACATATCCCTATAACATGATTTCTTTAACTCAGGCACATACACATGCACATATACATATCCCTATAACATGATGTCTTTAAGCCAGACACTTAGGAGGGGATTCACTGGGTCTAATGGAATTTTTACTGTTAATGTTTCAGGAATCTCCACATTGAGTTCTACAGTGATTATATTAGTTGACATTCTCACCAACAGTGTAGGAAGGTGTTTTTATTGCCTGGCAGCCTCATTGGTATCTGCTATATCTTGATTTCTTGATGATGGTCATGCTTTGGAGAAAGTGAGGAATCTCATTTTGCTCTGTAATGGCCAATGACTTCAAATATTTCTTTATTTTTTATTGGCTATTTGTATTTCTCCTTTTGTGAAGTATCTATTCATTTTACATGCTCATTTTTTGTGGTGTTTTTTCCCCTTCATTGAGTTTATAGGTACATTTAGGAATATAATATGATCACATTCATCATTGGGAATTTGTACCTGTACATAATGTATTTTATTCTTATTGTTTCCCATTGCTCTGCCCACCTCATGCCCCCACTTTTATGTGTTATTTATTGTCTTTTGTTTTTATCATCAAATATTTTCTGCTCTCCCATGCACCTCTTTAGTTCATGACTCTTATCAAACATTTTTTGGTATTTTCTAGATAAAACCTCACTGTGGATTCCAGGCTGTACTCCAACTCATGGATTTTCCTGTCTCCACCTTTTACATGCTAGATCGTAAATGTGCACTACCATGACTGGATGTGATATATAATTCCTAATAAAGGCTGAGCACAGAGCTTTGTGTTAGATGTGATTAGGCAGCAAGAGAGCCTTCCTGTCCAGACCCTGCCCCCAGGCCATAACCTCATCTTATCTGTTCTTCTTGTAAAGACATTTACCTGCTCCTCCCTCTACATCTTTTGCTTCTGCCTCCTTCCTAATGGCTGGGGGAAATTTCCCCCTAGGGTCACACGATCATTTCTGAAATAACAGAGATGAGGAGCTCTAGTTATTCGGGCTGGTTCTTGTCTCCATACAATCTGTGGAGCAGCATCAGCTACAGAGGACTCAAAGGAACTGAGTACGAGCCAGGCGTACACTCAAGGGATGTCTATAACGCACCTGGGGGAACAGAGTTTCTTAGGCCCAAGTCAAAGGCTTCCCATTGCCTCCTTCCCTAGTCACCTCCTAGGTGAACACACTTTCCATAGTTTGGACCAGTGTATCTTTTCCTCACCTTCATCTCACATAGAAACTACCCAGAGCTCCTGGCCACTGGCAGTTGCTCTGCTGGGAGAACTGATCCTCCAGCCCCCAGAGACAAATGGTGAGAACATGTGTCATGCTGGGTGGGTCACCTGCCAATTTGAGTTCCTCAGGAGTCTGGATGTAGATGAGGATTGTCCCCACTCTGAGACTCTATGACCAGCTGTCATCCTCCTGATTCAGTACATGACCAGTCCCTCGTGAGGATCTTCTGATCCCAGCACACCGTGGCCACTGGAGGTTGTGAGTCCCCTTATCCCTGGTGAGAACACATATCACCCCCAGAGCACTGATAGACACAGGTGAGTGCCCGGGTCTGTGGGGTGACCACAGTCCTGTTGGACAGTCCATAAGTGTTCTTGTGAGTTGTTCCACCCAACACTACACTATTTGTTATATGTCCCCTGTCTCTATTTTCCAATACCTAGCCCAGAGCTGTAGTAGAGATGATGGAGGAGAGAACACTCAGGTTGGACTTTGAGATGCCCTGTTACAGAGGTCCAGAGCCTAAATACCCTGCGTTCTCAGAGCTGCATCTTATGTTCTCTTTAGCAGGAGAGACTCAATATTCTCTTCTTTAAAGAAGGAAGAACAACCCCATAGTGAAAGAGGATGAAGTGAAGCTTAGGGTTAGCTAAGGAAACAACATGGATTTGGCTAATTTCATGAACACTTCTCTCAGTGTCTTGAGAATAGTAAGGTTGTGCAGTCAGGTGCTCCTTTCTGTCACTTCCTCTAGCATAGTGGTCACATGAGGAGCTCTGGGGTTCTCACCGCCGAGAGTAGCATGGATCAGGCCCAAGCTCAGCTTCTCTAAGTCTCATTTCTGCCTAATTATTAATTATTTCACCATTTACTGTCAATTCACAAAAGACTAGTACTTAATGCAAAAGTTCTAGTTATGTCCCCTTTCTCCAATTTCCCACATTTGGTGCCCGACATGGATTTAAATTGGATTTACTGCTGAATTCAATTGTGAGAACAATTTGGAGTACAAAAAACAGTGCATGGATCTCCAAGGATGATTCCAGATATGAACACAGGACACCATTGGTAAATGTGTTCAGCTGGGTATAATCTATCTTTGCTTCATTAAAATATATAGATCAATCACTATCATCAGATCAGGATAACTTTATCAAATTGCTTAAGTCACTGTTAAAGCAAGTGGCATATTTAATACCAAAAAAAGATGTGATAAAATTGTAAAAGATATAGAAATATATGCTCCATCTTTTCCCAAGGAGGGAATAATTAACTTAGCAACATGAGAGCATGTGGGAACGATTATTCATGAAGCCTGGCAAAGAGGGGATTGTCTTTCCCCTCAAACACTAACCACCTGTACTTTAGTCTACTTTGCTCTCAAATGCTCTCAGTCAGTTCAGGAGGCCCTGACTACCTCTCCCTCCACTTGCCCTTCTGGCCACACTTCCCCGTGTTCTGGTTCTTCACCCATTTGCTTTCCTTTTACTGAAGCTTCAGTCCCACAGTTGCAGCAGGCTGTTTCAGCCTCATCTGAGGAAAACTCTAAATCACTAGCACCACAGCCTCCTAAAGGTCTTGTTGACCCCCTCCTAAAGGCCACTCTGAAGGCCACTCCTACCACCATACTCTACAAAAGGTTATTACAGTGGGAAAAATAGTTGAAGACCCTTTGGGCTTTCCAGTCTCACTTTTTTTTGGTAGAAATAGCCATTTTTATTCATTTTCTAAAAAGTAACAAATTATCAACTGATTTATGTAATCAGCATAAATACTTCACAATACAAAATATATACATTTTATTATAAATTAAAAATGCACTGGAGATAAGTGACATTAAGTTTAGCCATTAAAATGAGATTTCAGTTTGAGACTAGTTATATGAGTAGGGTAGCATACCATCATATATACATACACATTTTATAGCCCAATTGCAACAAGTAATTAAGTGACAGATATCTAATTCCCAGGCAGCATACATTCTGATTTTAAAACTAGCCTATGAGAATGCTAATCTGGATTGTAAATAGGTGATAAATCCTATACACCTTCTAATGATCTTGGAACATATATTAAGACATGGCAAAATATTTGGTCTCCTTCAGCAATGCAGCCCTAATGGTTAAAGCCATTTCCCAACATTTATGTGGTGTGCACAGTGCATTAAAGTATCATAATTGTGGAAAAAATGAGACATCTCAAAAAAAAAAACTGTAAAATCAAGGTGGCTTTATAAGCTCACCTGAAACCAAGTCAGGCATCCAAAGAGAGTAAATTAACATCTGGCTCTTGCCCTCACTCCTGCAAAGACATTTGCTGGTCGAAAGCTTATCACTCTAAATATGATATAGATGGCACATTATTGCCAAGGAGACAAAAATTACACCCTTCCCCAGGTTCGGGAAACAATAGGAGATCAAGGCCAGTGGACTCCAGTCCCTCTGAGCCAGCTATACCCAGTTCAGACCCGTTCATAAGTATGAGACCAGATAGCATGGGTGTCCAGAGGGATATTTCTTCCCTTATCAGGGGAACACTCAGGAGCTCAGTATTAGAGATTTCTCTGCTTGGAGAGTTCACCTGCTGGGAGGTGAGACTCCTACATCTGTCCTCACAGGAATTTATGGACCTTTGCCACCTGAAACAATTGGTTTTATGCTTGGAAACCTCTCTCTAACTTTAAAAAGCATTACTGATATTTCTGCTGTTATTGATTCTGATTACAACTCTCAATTGTGTGTTCCTGTTAGTTCTACAAGACTTCAGGTAATTGAACAAGGAGATTAAATTGCACAACTGTTGCTCCTGCCTAAACCAAAATTAAATAATGTTATCCATAAAAAAATAAAAATTATCAAAATCTTCAGCCAAAAATTTCTCAAAGAGGAGTTTATTTCATCCAAGAGATTTCCAAAAACCGACCTACATGCAAAATTACATTGAATGGAAGGTTCTTTAGAGTTAACAGACACAGGTGTGGACGTAGCCACCATATTCATTTCCTTTTGTTCCCCAGCTTTGGGTACAAAATAAGGTAAAACATCATTAGTAGGACTTGGTGACCCTCAGTAGCCTCCATGTCTTTACCTTATGAAGGACCTGATGGTCAGCTGGGACACATCTGTCCTTACATAACTCCTATATCTGTAAATTTATGAAACAGATTTGTTGGAAGAATGGAGAGCTGTAGTGATATTTTCCCCCCGAACCTTTACTAGTTCAACAAATCATGTATAAAATGGGATATGAACCAGGAAAACGATTAGGCAAACAGCTTCAGGGCAGAATGCAGTGTGTACAACAGCAACAACAACAACAAAAAAAAAACAAGCATTTTGGAATTAGATATGATCAAAGTTTTTTAGTTGGGGCTCTTAAAAATCTTTCTTCAACCAAGGCAGCTTTGCCTTTGCAAAGGAAATTGAATGATCCCATTTGGGTTAATCAATGACCCCTAGCACAAAAAAAGAAATAAAATAAAATAAAATAAACTATTTAGAGGCACTTGAATCAAAACATCTTAAATGGCTTTTAGAGCCACCTGTGAGCTCTTGTAACAAACCTGCTTTTTATTCCTAAAATGTCCAGCAAATGGTATTTGCTTCAAGATCTATGTGCTGTATTTTTAACATACTGTGTGGATGAATCTGCTGCCACAAAAGCTACTTTTTCAGGCCTTTGCTATTGCAAAGAAGGACTTATGATTTGGACTGTACATAGCACCTCAAAAGTTCCAACTATCTGAGCCTTATACTTTCCTGAGTACTTTTGTATCGGAACAGTCTATGAAGCCACAAAAAATACAACTTAGGATAGAAAAATTAAAAACACTGAATGATTTTTTTTTAAATACTAGGTGATTTTAATTGGATTAGGCCTAAAATAGGGTTACTGACTTTTCAATTATAAAACTTGTATGAAATATTATAGGGAGATTCTGATTTTAATTCCCCTCAAAAATTAACTACTCCCATATCTTTTCTCTGGTATGAGAAAATGAAGTTGTAAATGAGTTGTAGTATGTATAGTTGATATTTCAAAATAGAAAATATTTAAAAAGGAAGAGAGTTTACAGGTAAATAAAGAGGGGAAATGAATATGATAATAAATAAAAAAGGAAACATAGATTATTTATATAGGGGGTGGGGGTTGCAAGGCGGGGGGAAAGGGGAAAAATGAGAATCAAGTCGTGTCATATTCTGGTACAAACTCTCAATGTTGAATGCAATGATACTGTGTATTCATAATGTACCAATAAAGATCTAAAATTTAAAAAATTAACTACTCCAGAGACACAAAAGGAGGTACAACTAATAGAACAAGGCATATATAACCAACAGGTTTTTCATATTAACTCTATCCAGTTTATTTGTTTGTACTTAATACCTCCCATTCACCTACAGGTTTCAAAGGACAATTCTATGAAAAACAGATCTTTGCCACAAAATGACTGTTTTTAATCTAACAGTGGTTCATTATATGTTAATAAATTTATCCAAAATTTCTTTCTTATTTGACATTTAAACATTATACTGGTATTTCACATAACCCACAAGGACAGTCCATAGCAAAAAGAGCCCATTGCACTCTCAAACATCAGCTGCTTAAACACTCAAAAGGGGAAAGGCAGCTGCTTCCACAAGTCCCTTTAGTTTGAGGTGTTTTTGTATTTAACTTTTTTAAAAATATTTTTTATTTTATTATCTTTATTGGTACATTAAATATACACATCATGATTGCACTCCATAATGGGGATTTGTACCAGTATAAGACACAATTTAATTCTCATTTTTTCCCATAGCCCTACCCACCCTACTACCCCCCCATATACATAAAATTTGTTTCCTTACTTTTTTGTTACAATCTCAACATTTTCCCCCTTCACCCTATTTAACTTTTTAAATCCTACAGCAGGTTACATGCAACTGCCTGCTATACTGAAACCTGTGGCTGCCCTCTCAGGACATGCAACCATGGGTCACGCTGGTAGAATCATCAACATCTCTGAAAACAGGTGACAGCACCCCTGCTGAGACTGATGAGCCAGCTGCACCTGAGCAACCACCTCACCTGCAATGACCAACACATCCATTGCAGGATTAGGACCAAGAGGAAGTCCAGGACCAGGACATCTCCTCCAGAGGGAGAACAAGCATAGATTCATGAGTTAATATAAAACAAATAAATAATATATGTATATAAAATGTATATATTTATATATTTATGATATATAATGTATATATGCATATAATATATATGTATATAATATATGTATATGTAATATATAAGTATGTATGTATGCATATGTACTATATAGTATATAGTATATACATAATATTTTATATATACATACATATATATATATATATCTTTTGAGAGGTAACAACACTGTTCCTTACAGGTATTCATACTGATTGTAATCATAAGATATCTGTCAATTAACCTACAAAAAGCTTTTGATCTGTTTTAATTACAATTAGAAGCCTAAAAATTAAACAAAAGGTATTATAATTCAGTTTGGCCTAATATATTTGTGTGCACTATTAATTACATAGATTGTTTTATATATGTTTGTCTGTTTATCTGTTTGTCTAATAGTACAGTTTGTCTAATTCTTTTGTTTGAGTTCAAATAATTTTTCTGTTTTAGTCTTTACATTTTTTCCCTAAAATATATGCATCTATAATCAAGTTGACTTTCAGATAATGTTATTAAAGGTGTGCCTTTCTTTTCATCAGTTGCTAATGATCTCAAATTTATTTTACAAAATTATTGTTTTTCCTTATTTGCAACAATCCAAACAAGTTTTTTCAGCTACAGATAGTATATTTATTGCTGCAATCTGGTTTTTTCCAAATTACAAAAATAAAAATTCTTTCCTTTTATACAAAAACCCTTAAAGTTTGAGAGACTGCTAAATGGGACTCCCCTTGATGAACAGAGGAGCATCTGCCCAGAACATAATTATTCTGATCTTTGTTCTCTGATGGGACCAGGAATATTTTCACAACTTATGGGAGACTTGCTCCAACAAATATTGTCTCAGTGTTATTGCAAATTGGTTGCACTGGTCATCATCAAAAGCTTAAACTCTAAAAACAAAATATTTATACTGGTCAAATTCTATACATATTGTAATGATATGTTTACGTTGGTCATCTTCAAAAGATTAATTTGTTTGGGACAAACAAAAGGGTATTATTACAAAGGTACCTTTGGTACCAAGTTACACTGAAAGATGAAGGTTTTATATAACTGTGATATTTGTTATTTTTACATTACTGATGTACAAAATGTATTTATGCTCCATAATTCTACAGGTATTCAAACACTGTGTATGATATTAGCCTTTTGATTCAGACATCTGCCTTACATTTTAGGGAGAGTAAGCACATCTTACAATGGCTATTTTACAGTAGAGATACATTTAAGTATATCACAAGGACAGTCTCACAATAATGTAGAGTTATTTAGTTAAGTCTCTTTTCTACTAGCATTAGAGAGTGACTGAACCACTAAAACAATCATGTCTAGTAACCACAATAGCCTCCTAACTATGTTTTTATTCCTAAATGTTTTGTATGCAGGTAGATTTATAACAGTTGAATTCACTACTCCAGTTGCATGTTAGTATTACTGATCTTCTCTCCTAGATGTTTAACAATTTAAGTTTAAGAGACCAAAACTAGAAAAGTAACTGGGCTAAAAGCAATATGGTCAGACAAAGACCATGACATATCCTGGCAGTTGACACTAATGGAAGGACTGAGAAACTCTGCATGGTTCCAAGGTACTCCCTGAGGAAACTTGTTCGACCTTTTTTGATATAGTAAGAGATTATTATATATGCATACATACATACTTATGTATAATGTATACATATATTGCCTAACCTCATGAACTGTTGCTGACATCTGTCTTGCCCCACAGGATCGTTGTCTACATAATTTCTCTAGGACTATTCTTGGTATCTCCCTGCCTTACCAGGTGCAATGTATATAATAAAAGGTGTGGCAGGCTGGAGTCTGGGGGTCTTGCTGTCCAGAGTAGCATGAATCAGGCCCAAGCTCAGCTTCTCTAAGTCTCATTTTTCTGCCTAATTTTCTGCCATCAACTCACAAGAGACTAGAACATAATGCAAAACTTCTAGTTATGTCTCCTTCCTCAGTTTCTTACAATAACAACATTCTTTTCATTTCATAGGGCAAGAGAGATAATTGAAGTAGGTCAGTGTGACACCAGCTGAACATGGAGTGAACATTCTAAGGTACTTGAATTTGCTTCCCACTCCAGCCTGCAGAATGTAGACCCTGGAGGACAGGGAGTTCTCATTGCATTTTGGTGGCTGCCCAGGAGGAGAGCCTATGTGTTCTGTTGCCTTTTGGTCTCCCATCCCCCTTGCTGGTTTTCCCAAGCAAAAACAGAAGTTTTGAATGAGTCTCACTCCCTCAGGGCATTGTGACCAAGAGACTTTTTGAGAGACAGATGATACTGTGCCAGATGTGAGACTCTAGCTGAGTGTGCATTTGACCATGGCCCCATCTGTCATGTTCACTGGGCACACAGAGCATGCAGTCATGCTCAGTTCTCCCACTACAAGTGACAGTTGAGGAGAAAGCAGTAACTTTCATTTTTTGTGAACTGAGGTCTCAAGGTGCACCCCTTTTCCTGTAAATGAGTGAAGTTTACCTTTACTGCAGAGCCCTACTCCTGTGTATGTAAATCCCACAATTTATTTATCCATTCACCTGTGGATGCGCATAGAGGCTGCTTCCAAGATTTAACTCATGAGTTGCTGCTCCAAACAGGACTATGACACATCTCTACAATATTTATATCTTTGACTCCTTAAAACAGATATTTAGGAGGGGAATCACTGCATCAAATGGAATTTTCACACTTCGGTTTTCAGGAATTTCTACATTGATTTATTTCTACAGGGATTATACTAGTTGACATTCTCACCAACAATGTACAAAAGTGTTTTTGTTACCTGGCAGCCTCATTGGCAGTTGCTGGTTTTTGATTTTTTGATCATGGCCATGCTTTGCAGAGAAAATGGAATCTCACTGTTGTTTAGTAACAGCCAATGCTTTTGAGGCTTTCTTTAGTTATTGCCAATTTGTATTTCTCCTTTTGTGAAGTGTCTATTATTTTACTTGCTCATTACTTTTGGTCTGTGTTCCCCTTCCCTGAGTTTATTGGTATATTTTAGGCATATATTATGATCACTTTCATCACTAATAATTTGTACATGTACATGTTGCACTTTATTTGTATGTTTTCTCATTGGTCTGCCCACCTCATGCCGCCACTTTTCTGTATGATTTGTTGTCATTTTTTGTTTTTATTACCAAATATTTTCTTTCCCCTTTTTGCTTTCTATGCAAGATTTACATTCATTATTACTATCACACTCTTTTTTTGTATTTTCTAGATAAATCCTTACTATATAGCCCAGGCTGGCCTCCAACTCATGAATCCTCCTGTCTCAGTCTCCTGAATGCTGGATTAAAGGTGTGCTCTACCATGCCTGACTGCAATATTAAATACCTAATAAATACAGAGCACAGAGCTTTGTGTTGGATTTGCTTAGGCAGCATGAGAGAGTTCTTGCTCCAGCATGTGCCCTGTCCTCTCATCATATCTGTTCTTCATGGGCTATCATTTACGTGCTTCTCCCTGTGCACTGTTTGCTTCCTGCCTCTTTCCTAATAGCTGGGGGAAAATACCATCTGGAGTCACATGACCACTCCTGAAACAATAGAGAGATGAGAAGCTCTGATCAGTCAGGCTGGGTCTTGTGTTCATTGAAGCTATGGAACAAAGTCAGCTGCATAGGACACAAAGGAACTGAGTATGTGCTGGGTACACTTGAAGGATGTTGGTAGCACAGCTGGGGGAGGAAGATTTGTTAGGCATCGCACTCTGGCATCCTACTG
>PVIR01031982.1:0-19008 GCA_004026965.1 Petromus typicus
CTTGCAAGACAGGCGCCGGAACCACTGAGCTAACTCCCCGGCCCCATAAATCAGGTGATTTTTAATCACTGAGATTATTTATTACTAAATAGAAAGAGAAATTGAGGTCTTGAGAAGTTAAACACTTAATCCCAAATGTAAAAACCCTCTCTTCCTGTGCACCTGAAAAGAACTGTAAATAAAGTCTACATTCTCATTATTCTGTTCAGAATGAGAAAAGCAGCCTCCTAATACTTTCCTATATATTCAGACCAGGCCAGCAACAGAGATTATCCTGTAGATTTCCAGACTCTATAAAATGAAGTAAAGGTTCAGAAAAGGTAAGCAATGCTGACAGTGAAGCGAAAATATTTTTTGTTTGCCTGTGCATTACTGATAACCTGTTAAAATATGTTGTGTAACACTGAGGGAGGATTTAAAATAATACAAATAATTAGAATAAGCATCTTCCAGAGTTTCAAGAGATACATGTATATGGAAGTCAATGAGGGAAAAAGTGTACCTTAATTTTTAACTGAAATAAATAAGTAAGCTTAATTTTCAACCAAGTTAAGCCCATAGGCCCTGTTTTTTTTAAGGGTCTACAGTTCTATTTACTGGACTTTAAAAACAGTGTACTATTTTTCAAAAACATAAATCCAAGTGTTCAATGGCTTTTACTAATACCACATATTCTGTAATTTGAGTTTACTTTTGGGTTAGTTACTTTTTGGTCTGTCACATGCACATAGTTTCAAATTGTGGAATATCCATGCTAGCCAGTATTTTCTACCCATTCTAGGTCTATAGACATTGGAAAAGCATGTTACTGATATTCGAAAACCTCATCCCTGACTTACTTAGAAGCAAAGTATAAATGTGAATCAGAAACATTAGACAGCTGTTCTGAAGAAGCCCAGCTCACCAGTGATGGAGCCAGACCAGGGACCTAGTTTTCCTTAATCCCACACCACGGATTTTGCTTTGAAATCAACCTTAGCATTTCCGCTGTCCTTTCCTTTCACAGGCCAGTTTTTTTGCCAGTGGGTCTATTTTGAGCTAGATTTCCCCTCCACCCCACAGTCACTAACTGGTCAAGTTTGAATTAGGGGTTGCTTTAAGGTGTAAACAGAACCTTCAAAATGCTCATAAAAACAACAAAAATGTATCACTGAATCTTTCTGCCAAAAATGAGTTTCTGGATCTCAGCCTAGATTTACTGAGTCAGAGTTTTTGGGGCTGGTCATTTAACAAGCTTCCCAGGTTATTCTCAAACATGGTAAAGAACACACTAGGCTGAAGGATAAAGTTCAGTCCCTTCATTTGACACGCAAGGCCTTCCACGTGTATCAGGAACTCCCGACTGTGTATCAGGAACTGTATATCTTACTTACAATTCCTTGCATTGAACTTTGTACCTCAGCAGAAGTTTTCTAGCTAGAACTGTTTAGCCAAAGCTATTTCTTCCCTCCTCTGACCCCTTGCACTCAATCCTCTGCCTGGAGAATCCACCCCCTCCATCTCCGACTACTTGGCATACCAATCTTTTCCCAAAATAGGTCAGATTGCTCCTATTTTTCCCAGACATTTTTCTATCCCTAGCAACAAAATCAATCACTATTGAAACTCCGCCTCAGATGAAGTCTGTTTAACTGTTTCCACCTTGTGTAGGTTGGTGTTCTCAGTTTCCAAACACAGAGGGAAGTCACTTGTTTTGTAATTACATACACTTCCCAGTTATGGGGAAGTATCATTTTCCAGAGGATGTCACAGGATCCAAGTAAAATCAACAGCATTATGTGTAATAGTCATGATGATGTAGGGAATCAGAAATACCTATTCAGAGTAAACGGGACTCTTCCCTTTAGACAGTATCTCTCTTCCTCTTATTCCACTTCCCCTCTTCGTCCTCTGACCTCTTCCTCCTCCCATTTTCTTTCTATACCTTCCTCTGTCCACATTACCTGCTTGTCTGTAGGTAATATGGAGTATTAGCCAGTAATGCTTACCATGTTAACGAGCAGTTTCTATAGTTTTATCAACAATATATGCAGGTGTGATGATTAAAAGCTGTTGTCTTCTTTTATAGTCTCTCTCATCTTCTCTCCTTCTCATCTTCTTTTTTCCCCCTTTCTCCTTTTCCTATATTTTTTCACCTTACAAACCAGAAAACTACTGGCTAGCCATGCAAGTTTTTAACTCATTTCCCCCTGGAATTCTGTTTTGATTTTTAGTGGCTACACTTTTCGCGGACTGCTTAGAAAATTCCCTTAGGTAGTCAGTGCTTTGTTTTGTATAGTTCTCTTATAATCAGGGACTATTTTAAACTTCATTTTGAATTTTCAATGGGGTGTGAATGAGTAGAAATACCGCATGACGTTCCACAGGACCTTTTATTACAAACTGTTATTTATGGAACATAGGAGAAATGTAAGTTAGATAGAAAGCAAAGAAAATGACAGCAAAAAGTACAAAATGGATGCGATGAATAGGATCCCATCATGAAAGAAATATCGTTAAGCTGCTATGAAGTTGATCTTTGGTGTTAACATAAATAGGTTACCAGTTACTTTTCTAAAAGTGAGTTTTTAAAAATAATATCATAAAATTAAGGCAGAATTAAATAAACATTGTAGCACAGAAGTATAATGCTGGTTTGTAAAATCAGAAAAGATTATAGTGAAGAAGATCTATGCCTGAGTATTTGAATAAGAATATGAAAATGTAGGAGAAAAAAAATAAGGTGTAAAGTTTAGGGATCTCCTCTTGGAGCTCATATTTGGCCATCATTGTTTATGTTTCTAAATGTGAAAGATTAGTCTGTAAGTGAAATTGCCTCAGGCTAGCCTGCGATATTTGTAAAGATTGTGATGAGGGTAAATTGATAAATACAACAATGTGCACACCTAGAACTAATCAAGGTAAAAAGCCATGGCTCTATGTAGCCTTCCACATAAATCGCACACTACTCATTTCCTTCAGTTTCTTCCAAACAAACACAAAAGGGAAAATCTCCAGAAGTGATTTTCCAAGATGACTGACTAGAGAATAAAAATGAATTTGCAACCTTATCAACCCTATCACTGCTTGGTGGTGATGGTTATTGCATCTGCAAGTCACCCTGCCAATCGGAATGGCGACCAGTGCACAGTCCACCACTTTCCCTCTGCAAGGCACAGACACTGAAGCTGTCCTTCCCCAGCCTTCCTGCTCTGCACCTCTGTGCACCTGCACTCTGTGGGGGCCCTGCTCTTTCCCACAGTGTGCAGGTGGCGGGGCCCAGGCTGCTGCAGCTCTGACTGGCCTTTAGGGTTGTCTCAGCCACCAGCTGCTACATCAGGCATTCTCCGCCTGTCTATCTGTCTGTCTATCTGTCTCTCTCTGGGCACATCATCCAGATATTTCCAATGTTTGCTAATTAACTTCCTTAATTTTAGAAATGAAGCCCTAGAGTAACTCTTTGCAAATATCAAATATAAGATTTAAGGAAATAATATGAAAGATTTAAAAAGAATGGATCTCAAAATATTTTTTAAAATTTATTAGTACATGCTTGCAGTATGTAATGTTTATATGCTTTGTGTGGAGTTGATACAAATACAAGACACATTCAGATTTCTTTCTTTTTCCCTTTTTAACTCATATCATCCAAGTCTGCCTAAACAGCTATGTTTGTAGCTCAGTAGCACACACTGTGATAAGCATGTGTGTCGTGTGTACAAGCAAAACAGTTAAATATTTAAGTACACATAGCTGGTGATGATACAAATAAAATGTGGCAGGGCAATGCTATTAAACAGCACACTCAGAATAAATGTGTAAAAATGTGCTAGAGACACACTATTATTCATTTTGAAACATCACAAACAAGTCATTTAGTGTTGTTCCTGACACAATCTTCCAGTCATCTCTCCAGCAGAGTCAAATGTCAGCAGCAATCTGGGAGCATCGTGCTTGGAATGTTAGTGAAAATTCAAGTTTTAATTTTATTTATTTATTATTTACTTTGAAAAGTTTATTTTGTGGTTAAAGTATTTTTCTAAGGCATCACAAATACACATCCAAACTCTTCAATGGCAGGATATTTAAGAGCCTAAAAGAGAAGCCTTTAAAGAAATAGTGTTATACATTATGATAATGCAAATTAATGAATTCACATAGAGCCTAATGAAGGGAGAAGACATTACAGAAATCATCTTTTATATTCCTTCCAGTGTTTATGCTTTTTCTCTTTTTTGTGGCTAATATAGTCCTCTATCACACCTATCCTTTGCTGTCAGGTAGAAATTATGTGGCTCATGTTGCTGATTTCCACCTGGAAAATACCCCCATTAGCAATCAAGAATAATAAAATACAAAGTTTGTCTTTTAAAAACATTAAAAATGTTATGATTTCAAAACATGAAGCGTCCACTAGCTGCAAATTCAATTAAGAAATTTTTGCACATCATGACACAGACAAACTGCAAACATGCAGATATTTTTTCATGAGCAGAATGCAAGTGTTACTTTTTATCAAATTAGGCTTTGAATTTCCAAAATATAAAATACCAAAGTTTTTCCATACCAAATGTAAATCAGTTATGACTCCTCTGCATAATACACACACACAGAGACAGACTGAGAGAGAGAGAAGCTCAAGACAAGGTTCAGTGAGCATAATGACCATAATGTAGTTAGTATCTGGACTGATTGGCCAAAGTTTTAAATTTTCAGTAGCTCAATTTGATAAATCTCAGTCAATTTCAATTTAAAACAACAAAAACTACTGTTTACTAACAAGAAATAAAACAGCAATACTGTTCACAGCATCCAATTTGAAAAATGTACCCACAGCAAAAAAAAGAAACCATACAACTAAGAAAAAGAATAAAACGGGCATAAACCTTTATAAAAATAAAGAAAACACCAAGAACTTACAGAAAAATCTAAGTTAGCAGCACATCCTGTTTGATGACATTAAAAAGTGTTTTTAAAGCAAGACAGTTTTTACTAACTGCACAATCTAAAAAAAAAAAATGAGAAATTTTGGACTGTAACTCTGAAAGACCAAAGTTACCACCGATATACACATTTCTTTCTTTCTTTCTTTCTCTCTCTCTCTCTTTCTTTCTTTCTTTCTTTCTTTCTTTCTTTCTTTCTTTTCTTTCTTTCTTTTCTTTTTTAGGTCTTTTTGAGACAGGGTCTCACTCTGTAGTTGAGGCTGGCCCTGAGCTCGGCTTCTAACTCACATCACAGCAATCCTCCTGCCTCTGCCTCTCGAGCGCTGGGATTACAGGCGTGAGCCACCATGCCTGACACTGTGGTGTGTGGTACTGATTGCTGCTGAGTGTGAGTCTCCACGCCCAGTAGTGTATGTGGTTCCCGGGGGATCGAACCTGGGCCCTTGTGTTTGCAAGACAGGTGCCAGAACCACTGAGCTAAATCCCCAGCCCATATATACACATTTCTTGAGACAAGGGGAAAAGTTCTCATTTATGGGAAATATGGGGTTTTTTTCTTCACACAGTGAAATTGAGAAAAAAAATACAACAAATGATGTTTTTTTTTCTCTAATCTTCTTAACTACCCCACTAATGTAAATCTTAGGAAATACAGTTTTTCAATTCAGACTTGAAAGAGGTTATTACTAAACATACACAAATCTTATTGGGTGGCACCAGGTTTTCTAAAATCAAACAATTGTTTAAAATTCAATGTTCTTAGGTTGTATTTCAAACTTTTATACTTGCTTATATTTTCTGACTGCAAATGTTTGCTCCAATGACAATGTAGACTGAACTCTACAAGTCATGGTTCACTTTGAAATAACAAATGGTCAATTTTCTGTTTTGTCAGAATCACAATATTGACACTTATAAAAATTAATTAGGATTTGTCTGTGACCATTGACGAACCCACAGGACATTGTCTTATCTTTTGTGTGTGGTCTGTGTTTGTTCCTTTACTTTTTGCTTCCTCTTCTGAACTATCTTCTTTATCAGCTTCTTGTTTCTCCATTTTTTTCAAAGGTTAAGAAAATTCAGGTAATGCTTTTTTTGAAGGATATGACTGTGGTTTGAGCCTTTTTGAAAGCCAAAGACAATCTGCCACAGATATCATACAAAGTCCTAATGACAGTTCTGAAAGCAAAGTTGTCGAAGCAGAAATTGTGCATGATCCCCAAACAGGTAGTCTAAGGTCTTCAATAAATAGGCCTGGCAAGTCCTGATGTACACAGAGAGCTGAAGGAGTTCTGACTGACGTCCTACCTCTCAGAATAGAACTTGGACCAAACCATGAAGAAACAGTCTCAACACTCTTCCATTCTTTTTCATTTATGAAGTCATTCTTAGTCCTTGGACCCTGATAGCGCCTAGTTTCACCATCTTCACAATGATAAATCATAGGAAGAGCAGTTATCATGAACCGTCCACTCAGTCCTGTCTGCTCTGTGACATCTACTTTTGTGACATGAACCTCAAGATCTTCTCCCTATTCAGCAAAACCTTCCCTCTCTGGTTGGAGATTCTGACAGGGAGGACACCACGGAGCATAAAATTCTACCATCCACTCTCCTTCTGGCAGCTCAGCTCTTAACTCCAGTTCTCATCCGTGAGGATACACACGACACCTCAGTGCCCACGGGCCCAAGGAGGGCCCCAAGGAAGTATCCCCAGGACCGCGAAGGGAAGCACTCGACTGCTGGAGGGAGCCATGACGGCCACTCAAAAAAATTCAATTTTTAATAAGTGCAACTTTCTCTTTATTGATTCATGCATAATTCTCTCTTCTTCATAATTCGATGTTGAAACACTCATCCACTGGAAAAATAGGTTGCAGCTGATCACCAGATATAGCAGAAGCTATGGTTTTTCTTTTTGCTACTTTGCATGGAATTTTTAAAAGATAAGAGAGAGTTCAGTTAACTTTTCTGCACCATTTTCATATTTGATTTTACTCTTTTGAAAATGAACTGATACTAAAGAAGTAAATATAATTTTGTGAGCAAAAAGTCAGCTATTTCATATCTACAATTTAAATTTTATTTTAAAATGTGTAATTTTATCTTACAATATAATAAAATAAATATGGGGTAATTTTTTTCTAGTACTTTATTAAAATGTGAACCATATACAAGAATTTAAGAAATATAGAAAAGGCAGTGAGTCAAAATATTTTTTAAAAACATTCCTTGGACAATGAAAAATCATTGACCTTGACACCTTCTAGGTTTACTCTGAAAACAAACTGCTATGAATTGGAAAGAAGAGACTTTAATAACCTTCCAAGTAAAATAAGGCAGTCACTAGGTACAAGCTAGAATTGAAGAAAATAAGTATTACCCTTCCTATAGCATTCTTTAATGTGGAAGCATAAGAATATAGAAATACTATTTCCTACTTTGTAATACTGCTGCTCAGTTACTGAGTATCTTTTTCCATAGCATTGGTGACGCTGAAGTCAAAGGGGTGGGAAAAGTCTCAAAAAAGATGAGCTGAGAATATGTTCTCTGCCCACGTCTATCAAGACTCAATTCACAGTACAAGTTACGGAGTCAGCCTAGGTGCCTAGTGGATAAAGGAAATGTGGTATATTCAGATATTATTCAGCCATAAACAAGAATAAAACTGTGTACTTTGTAGGAAAACAGATGGCCATAGAGATATCATGTTGGGTAAAATCAGATGCAGAAACAAATATCTCATCTTTCCCCTAATATGTGGAATCTAGAAATGAAAGGATAACATGGAACTAGAGATTGTTAGACAAGAGGAAGGGGATCGGCTAGAATGTATAGAACAGGAATGGGGGGAGTTAATATGATCAGAATATGTAACGCTTGTGCTTGAAAATGCCAAAATGAAACAATGTTTTGAGCAATTAATCTACCTTATATATACATGGAGTGCAAGTATCTTACACACTCGCCCTCCCTCTTTCCCATCTGTTTCTCTCCCTTTCTCTCTTTGTTTTTCTTTTTTAGTGGATTTTAGCCATTGCTATTAAGAACAGTTACATTTTGCATTTGTACTAAAGGGACATATCTTTGCCTAAGAAAAAGTTTCTTTGGTATAAAGATATGAGTTCAGTTGAAATCTGAAAATTTAAATCCTCTCATTAGAATCTTTTAGAAAACTGATCACTTCTTATTGTTTAATCAAGTTTAGGAAAGGATCTGGGTAAAATATTACAGCACTTAAATATTTTGTGGCCAATGGTTAATTATTAAGTTCCAGATATGTATTAGTGATTATCTAGATTTTGAGGGTATTTTCTTTTAATAAATTTTTGTCCCAATTAAGTTCCCCAAGGGCATGGCATTTGGAATGCTTTGATTTCTAGTAAATAATACTTTAGAGGTTCTTTGGTATTTCATTACCATTCTTGGAACGATCTGATTATTTTCTGTTTTTTAAATGACTTTCAAAAGTCACACTTCATTGATTATATATTTCTGTCTAGAAAAAAGAAAAGACTAAAATATTAGCTGTGCTTTTGGAAAAATGTTCTAAAATAGTTTGTTCTACAGTAAAAAACATTTTCTTTCCTCTTTTCCCTTCTTTTGAAGCTCATGGCTGCATGTTCTCATTTGTTGAAAACCTATTTACATCGTTTCTGATATTTAGTACCTTTTCTCCACACTTGTGATCAGATCTTGCATGGCACTTTCAATGAGGCCTCAAATTTTCTAAGACATCTGACTGTGCTCTTTAGCTGTATTTTAAGAATTAGATGTCACCAGTTATATCCCAATTATAAGACATGCAAAATATCCTCCAACATTAAATAATCCAGATTGCTGAAATCTATCTGAAAACATTACATGCCAAGATGCACATTTCACGATGCTAAAGGATTTGCTGCTGGGGACAGTCTTGGCACACACTGACTTCTGACGAATATTGTAGGCATTATTTTTTAAAATAATTAATATCATAAAACGTCTTACAAATTTGAAGCTTCATTTGGATGTTTTATATTATGACCATGAATGCTAACCAAAGTGAACTTCCTAAATAGCTTGAATTAGAAGAAAAACAATAAACTGAATAGTAATCAAAAATATTGTGGCAAGTGAGGAATTTTAAGAATATATTTATTACTTATTTATTTTACAGTATGAGAAAAAGTATAAAGCAGTGAGTGAAGAGTTTAATATTTATATCTTAAAGAAACATTTCACTATTTCCTATATGTGTGCTATATATATTCTCTAGAAATAGATACAGAGACTTTGTGTGTTAAAGAAATCTAATATGTTTATAAGGAAGCTCTGAATCTAAGTGTATATAACTCCTTGTATTTATTTTCCTGATCTATTTAGATTTTATACTGTTTTCTTACATGGAATGGAGTTAATTTTATCATTATCTTAATGTCCCAATAATTAAAGATCTAAATATAATCTAAAAGCCATAGAAACTTGGAAAATTTTTATTTTATTCTTTCCATATTTTTACTTTATTCCATTAAAGATGTTTAATGTCCTCTAGGTCCATAATCTTCTCATAATTAAAAAATTTCAGAATATATAGTCATATAAGCACATATTCACTAGTCTCTGAACATTTGTTAAATATCTTATTTGTTTGGCATAAGCCACATGAATGCTAGATGTGGACATCATTTCCCTCATTATGGTTAACCTGAGTCAATGAGCAGACTATCCATAAGTGTAAAGTGCATGTAACTGCATAAGTTATAATTAAATGGTGGAAAGAAATATTACATTTTGCAATGAATGTGAAGACCGTGGGATCTTTACAAAGTCTTGGAGCTCATATAAGTCTCCATGAGTAAGTAGCATGAACAATCTGGAAAATAACCTTTTAAAATAATTTCTTTTTCATGATTGGCTATTTTATTAGTAAGGGTATTTCTTCCAGGTGTCTTTGTATATCATTTAATTGAAATTAAATTGTTTTTAACTGATTAATAATATATATATATATATATATATATATATTGATAGGCTGCTATGTAACATTTTGATACATATATTGTATATTGTTTAAATCTTATTAAATATACTATAGTCTCTCTTTTACTCATGATGAAAACATTCAGCACGGTGCCACATTGAGGCACCACCTTGGCCAGCTCACAGGCCAGCTTTGCTACGGGTCCCAGAGCCACAACTTTGTTCTTCCCTGACCAGCGGTAAAGGAAGATGAATAACAGAGGTGTGACCCAGCTCATGTGACACGCGCTCATGTGAAGCGAGCTCATGTGAAGCCAGCCTGTGTGAGGACGGCTCATGTGAAGCCAGCTCCTGTGAAGACAGCTCCTGTGAAGACAGCTCATGTGAAGCGACCTCATGTGAAGCGACCTCATGTGAAGACAGCTCATGTGAAGCCAACTCATGCAAGACAGCTTCTGTGAAGACAGCTCATGTGAACACAGCTCATGTGAACACAGCTCATGTGAAGACAGCTCATGTGAAGAGAGTTCATGTGAAGACAGCTCATGTGAAATGAGCTCATGTGAAGACAGCCAAGGGGCTCCTACATCCAGCAGGCAGAGGAGCCTGAGCTTGCTCTACTTTTATTCACCCAAACACAGGCACAAGCAATTGAGGTAACACAGGATTCACCTGGATTCTGATACCCACTAGAACATTCTCCAGTAAACACCTTACCCTCAGCTGTCTTCACTTTTCCCTAATAAACATCATTCTTAGTGCAGCCTTTCTGCCGCATCCTCGCAGAGGCTAGTCGAGCCTTAATTCTCCTCTGGTCTTCAATGGAGGGACTCGGCTTGAATGAAATTTCTCATTTTATGAGGAGTCTCCATATACATTTCCAGAATTGTTTTACTAGTTTATATTTCCAC
This sequence comes from Petromus typicus, assembly GCA_004026965.1. Classification (NCBI taxonomy): domain Eukaryota; kingdom Metazoa; phylum Chordata; class Mammalia; order Rodentia; family Petromuridae; genus Petromus; species Petromus typicus. Next base: position 10,795 of record PVIR01031982.1, read on the forward strand.
CAGTAACATAAAAAGGTCCCTTTCTCCTTGTAGCTTCACCAGCGCTTGATATTATATAACTCCTTAATGACAGCTACACTTTCTATATAAAATGGAGTGTTACTGTTGTTTTAATCTATATTTGTTTTATGACTAGAAATGCTGGACATTTCCTCACACACTTATGTGATCAATTTTGAACATCTGAGGAGTATTTATTTCTTTTTCTATTTTATTTTAAAAATTTTATTGGCACACTTTAAATGTAATAATGATAGCATTCTTTGTAGAGACTTTGTAACTGTATATGATATATCTTTCTGCTTCTTTTTATCCATTCCCCTTCCAACTGCTCATTTTTTTTTAACTTGGGGAGTTTAATTTTTTGAGTCCTTTGTATATTCTAGACACTAGTTCTCTGTCCGAGGAATAGCTGACAAACATTATTTCCTGCTCTCTGTATTGTCTCTTCACTTTGTTGGTTGTTTCCTTTTGTTGTGCAGAAGCTTTTTAATTTGCTGTGGTGCCCTTTGTTGACGATTGATTTGATGTTATCTCTTGTGCAATCAGGGGTCTATTCAGAAAGTCCTTGGAAAGTCCTATGTTTCCATTTTTACCTATTTTTGCTCTCCACCAGATCAAATGCTTATGTGTAGCTATTTGGATCTGCGATCCATCTTGATTTTGGTTTAGAACTAGATTCAGTATTTTGCATGGGAACTGCCACTTTTCTAAGGACCATTTGTTAAACACGATCTTTTCTCCAGCATATCTTTTTGGCCTCTTTGTCAAAGCTGAGAGGGTTGAATGTGCTGGGAAATGTTTCTGCATCCTGTTTCATTCTTGCATATTTCTGTTTTTTCTGCCATGCAATTTTTGCTACTGTAGCTTTGTAATATAATTTCAAATACGGACTTGGGTGCATCCAACTTTGCTCACGTTGACCAGCATTGCTTTTGCTAGTCTACATCTCTTCTTGTTCCACGCCAATTTCAGATTGTTTCTCTAGTTCTGTGAGAATGTTATTTATATTTTGATTACTTTTGCATTAAATCTGTATATCAATTTTGAAAGTATGACCATTTGGGCAATATTGGTTCATCCTATGCAGGAGCAGGAACTATCATAAAATTTTCATTTTATGACATCCTCTTCAATTTTGTTTTCAGGGTACTATAGTGTTCATTGTAGGATTATTTCACTTTTTTAGTTATATGAATTCCTAAGAATTTAATTTTTCAGGTGTCAGTTCTATGTCACAGAGAAGCTGAATTTTGCTACTGATTACCACATTGCCATTTTGATTCTCTGAGCTTCTTAAAATATATAATACTTTGCCATTATCTAAAGTCACCATACCGATCTGGGCGTGGTGGTGTACATGTATGATCCCAACACTCAGAAGGCTGAGGCAGAAGGATCATCACAAGTATGAAGTCAGTCTGGGTTATATAGTGAGTTCAAAGCCAGCCTGAACTACAGAGTAGGACCCAGTCTAAAAAAATATTAAAAATTTACAACAGTTTAGAACCAAAACCATCATTATACTGTGCAAGAACATCCCAGAAATAATTACTTTCAACTAACTACAACAATATTCACCACTCAACTTCTTCCCACTTCTCTCTGATTTCTTGTACAAGCCTTTTAATTCTTCAGTGATTAAACATTTGTTCTAAGTTAAAACTTTAAGCTTTTTCAAAAGTGTATTCGTTGTGAGGTGAAAGCTCTTGTCAACTGAGTAGTACCCCGTCTCCTTCCCTCAAAATAAAAGGTTGAAACAGAGAAGAAAAGGCAAATTCCTCTGGTGGCAATGTGAGAGTGATTTTAATGAGCAAAGAAATTTTATGAGAGGCAATGTATGTAAACTGAATACTAAAAGGTATTAGACCACAGGAAGGAAATACAATTAACCTTGCTGATCTGAACTATTTGTTTCTGTAGCACTATGTTGTATTACAGCTTTGCACTCTAATACATTTGGAGTCTAAAGGCATCTTTACACTTTAGAAGACTCTTCCTTGGAATGCATGAAAAAATAAACTACTGATAACCTGTATTTTTGGTACATTAAAAAAAAAAACTCTATAATGTTCATGATATGCTAGTGTAGGAACAACCATAAAACAGCTATTTTAAACAAGGTATATCAGCTCTTTCATTAGATTCTACTAAAATAAAATGAAAAAATACAATACAATTTTATGTGTAGTGATCAAGATTTAAATTATTTCCAGTGAATGGCACTATAGAAATTGTAGAGAACTCTCGCTTAAACCATTTATAACACAAAAATCTCCAATTCTACCATGCTAAAAAAAATAAAGAAAAATGATGTATTTGAAGAGAAAAGAGATTTCTCCCTCTCAATTTCTAAAATCTGCTTCTGGTATTTCCTTAATTATTAAATTAACTTTTTCTTTCTGTGTTCCATAAGTCTCCCTTTTAAAATCTTATTTCCTAAAATTATCTCACAAAATATTCCTTACTGATGACAAAAGCTCAAAAAATACAGGTTGCTTATGTTGTGGACATATTTAGCCAAATCATCACTATAAAAGAACCACAGGTTAAAAACTTCTATTCACTTTTTTTTTCTGTAGTTATTGGGAACTTCAAGGTTTAAAATTAGAAAATACTACCATAAATAAAATAATATGAACTGATATCATGTACTGAGAACATTTTCTGTCCAAGCTTCCTGCTACTCCCATTTGTGGGCAGAGGGTTTGGCTTTCTCTTTGGGACGGTCAGCTCTAAAGCTCTACTATGGACATGATCCCCATGTCCGGAGTCCATCTCATTTGCACCCCGTGCATTCCACAAAGCCGTTCACCATCTTGGGATCAGCCCTTTAAACCCAAGCAAATCCCAATGTATGTGTATATAAAAGGTGTCTAGTTTTTAAAAAATCAGCAATTATAAGCCTTAAGTAGAAAAGGATTTTTTTTATCTTTATTGGTACATTACATATACGCATCATGATTGCACTCCATAATGGGGATTTGTACCAGTATAAGACACAATTAATTCTCATTTTTTCCCATAGCCCTAACCACCCTACCACCACTCCGTATACATAAAATTTATTTCCTTACTTTTTTGTTATAATCTCATTATTTTCCCCCTTTCACCCTATTTTACTTTGAGCATTTTCTATTTCACAATATATAACATACAATGCTAGGACTCATTTACATCTTTATTTTCTCATACCAGAGAAAAGATGCGATATGTACCTATCTGTGACCTATTTATTTCACTTATGAGGATATCCTCAAGGTATGTCCATTTAAGTAGAAATGATTCAAGCTTATCATTTTTTATGGCAGAGTAATACTCCATTCTGTAGAAGAACCACAGCTTTTTTATCGAGTCTCCAGTTGATGGACATTTGGGTTGTTTCCAAGATGTATCAGTCACAAATTGGGCTGCTATAAACATGGGTGCACATATGTCACTGTGATATGAGTCTTTTAATTCTTTTGTGTATATACCTAGCAGGGAAATGGCCAGATCAAATGGGACCTCCAATCCTAGCTTTTGAGGAATCTCCAAACTGATCTCCACAAGGGTTGTACGAGTCTACAGTCCCACCAACAGTGGAGAAGGGTTCCTTCTTTTCTGCAGCCTCACCAACATTTGCTGTTGGCTTAATCTGAAATGGCAGCCATTCTATGTGGAGTGAGATGAAATCTCAGTGTTGTTTTCATCTGCATCTCTTGAATGACTAATGATGTTGAGCATTTCTTCATATGCTTCTTAGCTGCTCTTACCTCTTCTCTGAAAAATATCTATTCATTTCAGAAGCCCATTTTTGAATTGGATCTTTAAATTTTGGTGGGCTGATTTTTTTGAGCTCTTTATATATTCTAGATAGTAGCCCTTTGTCTGAGGAAGAGCTGGTAAAGATTTTTTCCCACATTGTTGGTTGCCTTTTTGCTCTGTTGGTGGTTTCAAAAAGGATGTTATTTCAAGATTTCTACTGTGGCAAGTGAGACAAAAGTTAGAGGCAATAAGAGTTTTCATAAATGAAAGCCCTTCATGTTTCTTCTGTGTACTATATGTAAACCACCCCAACATTTCTCATCCCCATTTTTGACTTATTGCTATTCTTAGCTTTTGTCATCACATAATATTTTACTAATTTTCATCTATTGCTTTTTTTTATTTCTGCCTCTATTCATTAAAATGTAAATTCAAAGAGCCATTTGCATCTATTTATTTCCAGCACCCAAAATAGTCTCAAAGATACTCAATACATATTTGTCAACGGACTGAATGGATAATTGCTGGATTGGATGTTAAAGGTCACGTAGTCTTTTATGAGTGTGGGAGGCCTGCTGAGAATAATTAAAACCACTTATTCATTTGTTCAATAAATATTTACTAAGTACATATTTTGTCCAAGGCCCCAGCACTCAGCTTGGATATACAATGTTAAATGTGGTACATCTGCTGCTCAGCATAGACAGATTTTCAAATAACCTTAAAAACACAGGCAGCTTCAGCCCTGCATAGTCACTGTCTCACTGGCACTGTTAGCAGACCTGTGATTCACCTGTGCTGGATGAACAGGTTTTTCATTCATGCATCTGCTGGGGAAATATCTTGCCACCAAACCTCATGAACTTCCCGATAGGTTAAATGTACCATGTACAGTGGAGAAATCTCCTCCTGGAAGATGAATTAAAATGTAAACAACATTTTTTATTTTACATTTAGTTCTGAGAGTTTCCAAAATATAAATGAAATTCTTACTGGTAACCAAATGAAGTCCCTGGGTTTTGTTGAGAAGATCCAAGCTGTTCGACTCAAATAAAATACACATAATGGGAATCAGAATTCAGTAAAATAGCTCTGTTCTGAAGCCAAAGAACCTAAGTTGAAATGACTGCAAATGTATGTTATTATGATGATTCATTATGATTTATATTGAGATGTTCCACCAAAGACTAATGCACCCACGGGTGGAGCTGTGGGGAGCTGAGTGGATCATGGCATGTGGTACTCATCACTGCAGTAGTTCATGTTTGAGTGTACACTAATGTGATGGAGGGAGATGAGGCCTGGTCTGAAGAGCTGGGTCACTGAAAGGGATAGCTCCCTCCCTCTCCTTACTTGCTCTGTGCTCCTCTGTGAGGCCCCCGGGCTATGCCAACCTGCCTTAGAGCCAGTTGGGGGTGTTTGCTGTTGTCTCGAGGTTATGAGAACACAACTAAGACACCCTCACATCTGATTTTTGGTCACTGCATCTGTCATACAGGCCACAGAAAGTACGTTTGAGAACTAAGTAAGATAATATTTAGGAAAATGATTGTTCAGCTGTAAAATCTATGCAACATGAGGATATATATGGCTTATGAAATGATGATCTACTTTATACTCAGGGGAACATTAGAAGCAATCTTCTTTTTTCTCACCTTGCACAAATTCACAGAATTCCAGAATTAGACTCCTTGTAAAATTTTTATTTTTCCCATCCAATTAACACTTCAAATTTACCACTAGGTATTTTTTTTAATCTCCTAGTATTGTAATTCATAAAAAGTTCTCTAAGCCCTGTGACATACAGTTAACCAATGTGTTTGTTGGAATAGAGAAGAACAACACGTTTCCAAGATGGATTTCCTATAAATCTTTCCTCTTGCTTTGAAAACCATGTCACAGGCAAGCCATTGGAAACCTCAAAGATTATTAGTCCTCTGTGCTAAGACATATGTATTGTCCCTAAGAAAAACACCCTTTCTGTTTCCAAGACTCTTGCCAACTCCAGAAGAGTTTGTGAGCAGGTTGGTATTGAACTGTCTGGCACTAAACAATCTCGTATTAATCTACAAAAAGCACCTTCTTGTTCTTGTGCTAAGTCAGCTATTTGTCGACACGCTGTACATATGACAGAACAAAGCAACATAATGATATCACTGCTATGTGGTGTCATCTATAAAACCTTGTCCCTCCAATAATTGTTTTCAGAAATGAGCACTGCAGAGGGAACACACACTATTGTCCAGTGCACAGCTGCTGGACACAGTACTCCAGGGTGATTGATCAGACTGGACGCCTCCGCCAGACCTGCCTCCAGCGGACACTCTGAGTGCCTTTTGGTGACCTCCTGCTCAGCCAAGTACTACTGGACCATCTCCTTTCCTGCTAGTACTTTAATAAGCCTTATCTCATCCTAGCTATCTCTGGGCATTTTTTTCTGTCTCTCGGCAACCAGCTCCACTGCCCTGGCACAGCCATACTCTGGAAAAGACAACCTTTGGCTAACTTGTGTAGTCATTAACATTATAGTTTTGGAGAGTTCCTTCTCAAGTTTATCTTTCTTTCTTGTTTCTATATAGGACACTTCTACAAAGTTAGATTTGTTTCAAAGTATTCAGGCAAAATAATATTCACAATTATTTTAAATATACTTTTAGGCTCCATCTTTGGACAGTGTAAAGTAAGATACATCTAAAGAAAAGGAAATCAAGGCAGTTGTGCTTTTATTAGAAAGAGAAAGTTAACCTGAAGCATTAAAACTGTCTTCAGAATTCAAATAATTCTCAACATGCTGTCGACAGAATTTCTTTAGTTTATGTGATAACCAAGATGAGTGACAGCTGATAGCACAAAGTGGTGAAAATAATTGACTCAATATTTGCTCACTGTTTAACTACCCCTGGAAGGCAGGTGAATCTAGCCCAGATCTTACTCATTTCAGTGGAAAATTAGGGGAGCAATATTTACTGATAACCTGGGTTTAGAGTAAAGTAACTCAATGTGTCTAGTATAGACCTTATTTTTTTTAGGATATATTCAAGATGTACATGTAAATACATTCTTTCAATTTTCCTGTTATCTCATTTGACATTCCAGCAATTTTAACCACATCAATAGCTCTGTTTCTTTGATGTTTCTGTTAATACAATAGAGGCCTCTCCGGTCTATGACCTGGACCACTGGACCATTTCTCTAAACCCTAAGAAAAAACAAAACCAAAAGACTTTTATTCTGCTTCTTCATCTCAATGAACTGCATAATTCATCATCAGCTACACAAATCAGAAAAGCCAGAAGTTTTTGTATCTATTTGATTTATTGGAGAAGACTTATGCAGTGTTGCACTTTCAAAAATTAGCTCATGTCTTAGTTATAACACCAAGTCAAACTTGAGGACATATAGACACTAAATATAAGCTATTAAATGCTGTAAGACTAATAGATGGCAAAGTTTAGACTTATACTCATGTTCTCCAGCTCTGAGTCCAAAAGAATCTGATGCCATTCTGCCCCTTCAACCTGTAACTATGGTTTCTTACTTCTTCCCCATACACATCTCTTAAATCTATCTGCTTTCTCTATCTTCCCATTGTAATGTTAATTCACGCCATCATCATGCTTCACATGTCTTTAGACAGTTTTATTCCCTCTCTCTAGTCCTGGGTGAGTTATTTCTTAAAAAAACACAAGTCTGCTCATATGAATTCCTCATACAGGGACTTTGAACAGCTTTGCATTAATAAAAAATATCAGCTCTCTCACACAGCTTGCTTTGCAGCCTCCTTCTCCTCCCCTCTATTCCTTACTTGTAATCTTTCCAGTGTTTGGAGCTTTTCTCCCTTCAGAGCCTCTCCAAGTACCACGGCTTCAGGCCAGGCTCTCTGACCCTCAGTGCCACTGACACCTTGGACTGAATATGTTTTGGATGTGGTGGTTTCGCAGTGCATTATGTTTCTCAGCCTCTCACATCTGATTCTTGGTCACTGCATCTGTCATATACACATACTAGCAGTCCCAAGCCAGGACAACAAAAGCTGTCTCCAGATGTGACCAAAGGCCCCCTGGGGAGAGAGGATCACTCAAGGACCTTTGTCTTCAACTTAAATGGTGCATTCCCTGTTTTGATTTATTCTTATTTATTCTGAAAAATTCAGCAGCTAGGGTCACTTCCTCAAAAAACCTCTCATTGAGGATCAGATATTGTGGGCTCCCTTTGAAGCAGGGAGTTATTATGATTGAAGTTAATGTGCAAGTAGTTTATTTTAAAATACTGTTAGGGGAAAAAAAAAAAAAACCTCCAGGAGAAAAGGGAAGGAAGGAAAATAGGCCAGAAAGAAACACTGAACTGCAATGATATTTAATGAAGATTTCCCATGGCCCTGCTGGTGTGTCTGTAGCTGGATGGAATCTCCCTGTTGTCCTTGGAGGCCAGGTCTTATTCCTTAAGGTGACTAGTTGGGAGCTGCAG